>JASDQU010681664.1:2877-31414 GCA_032191745.1 Picea mariana | reverse complement strand
AATGATTGTTACATTGATCTACTTACCTTTATCATTTAAGAATTTTGTCAAACAATTGGCATGCAATATCTGAATTCATGCACTTGGCATGCATTGTATGAGCTCTCTCACAGTTTTGGAGTTTTCAAGAATCCAAAAATTGTGCCTTAGCCAAACCCTCCTTTTTGTAGACTTTAGTTAGATCGTTGCACAAATCAATTCAAAGGTTTTGGATTTTTAAGATATCCATAACAAATGTTCTATCCTCTGTTCTAATGGCTTCTTTCACTCAGATTTGGATCACGACCTCATATCTGTGGACTATGGTTCCAATATTGTGACCTTAGATCTGTGTACTATGGCTCCATGATCCAGTTGGATATCGGTGGCAACCCACCTATTCCACTAGCTCGAAAAATAGTTTTCCACCTTGGAAGTTTTTCGATAGTTTTTCGGGTTCCAAACTTCCAGGGCTGTTTTGAGGCCCTAAACGACGTTTTTTGGGATTTGGGGCCCAGGTGATTGCCAAAGGTTTTGACCTGGGCCAGTCTAAAAATTTTCTTCTCGATTAGACCTTTCCAACGAGCTATCGTGCGCCTAAAATGGAGATCGTGTGCAAAAGTTACGACCCCGAGAAGTTGATGTACTAATTTAACCAAATGGGGCCCACCTGACTTTTGGCGCTTCATCTCCTAGGGTTAGGTTTTTGGATGTCTAGGGTTTTTGACATTCCTGTTTATTGTAAAATGTCTTCAGAGCCTCATTGTAACCATCTTCTTGTGAATGAGCACAACTGTCACATCTCTTCTCAGAGATAAACCACCACCATTCTAGCAAGCTTGTTTTTCGCTGCATTTTACAGTTTCAATTTATTTCCTTATTGAATAGAAAACCAGTTTTACTATATCTATGTTATTCTGTGTTAAGCATATGTTAATAATATGTAGTCATTTCATTCTGCTCATAAAATACATATCAATGGTATTAGAGCGGTCTACTCCTTGTCATCTTAATGCATGTCCCCAACAAGGTCAGAGTACAAAGAATTGGGTCTCAAGCTTGTTTGTCTTAAGGAAAAAAACTCTCGCACGCCCAAGCAACCTTTCATGGAAGGAGAAATTAAAGATGAAGGGACAGGAGATCCTTTCAAAATGTTGCTTGAGGAAGCCCTCACACAACAGAGGAACGAGATGATGGATAGTTTCAGGCAAATCCTTCGGCGACTACCAACAGGCGACACATCTTCTTTGAGAGGAAGCATCGCCCCCTTAAATGTACAAATCAAATTCGAGATTCCTGTATTTGAAGGTCAGATAGCACAGATACTGTAGACAAGTGGTTGAATCTACTAGAAGAGTATTTTTCTGTCCATAACTTTTCGAATAGATAAAATATTACTTTTGTGCTCTTAAAAGTCATTCCCCATGTCAAATATTGGTGGGAAACTTTTTGTGAGCAAAAGGAAACAGAGGAACCCTCATTATTTACAGTCATGACCACTTGGGAATCTTCAGGGATGTTATTAAGGAACAATACTACCTCGTTAGAAGTTATGACGACTTGTATATTAAATGGACCACACTGCGGAAAGAAAGAGTCCAAGCAGTGCCATAGTTCACAAATATCTTCCATACCTTGCACACCAAGCTGGGTATCAAGTATTTAGAGTGACATCTGGTGCTCAATTATCATGGTGATCTGCATAGATACATCCATACTAAAATAGAATTTCTGGACATCTCGTCCTTGGGCGCGGCCTACCGATATGCCATCAAAATCGAGAAAAAGTTCAAACAAAAGATGCGACAATTTGGGCTTGGGAACCCCTCACAACAAAATCCAAGAAAGGGGGCCCCAACCCACAGAACAAAGGATAGAGAAAATATGGACAGTATCAGCACAACCAGTCCAATCCGCAAGAAAAGAAGGACACCGAAAAGACAAACAAAGATACTGGGAAGCGGTGTGACTTCCATAAGAGCCCTTGGAATAACATTGCTGACTGCCACTCAAAGCAGTCGTTGGTGGCCGAAGTGAAAGCCTCTGAATTAGATGCGGATTCTGACTCAGATTAAAAACCAGAAAGGGGAAGACAAATCATTGACGCAGAACCCAGTGCCACTGTTGCTACCATCAATCTACAACCTAGTGAACCAGAAAAGCCAGAAGAAGGAGAGCGCCTCTTTCATTCACATATGTAGGCAAAAGGCACCCCATTTCACTTCATCGTTGATAGCGGTATCCAGAAGAACCTCATCTCAGCAGAGGTCATCAAGCGGTTGGCTCTGTCGACAACGCCACACCCACAACCCTACACCATTGGATGGCTCCGCCAAGGGAGTGATCTCCACGTTAGCCAACAGTGTTGACTGTCGTACGACATCAAGCCCTTAAAAAATGAGGTATTGTGTGATGTTGCTCCTCTCTAATTTTGTGATTTTCTTTTGGGCCAACCTAATTTATGGAAACGTCATGTTGTATATGAATCTAGGCCTCGTAGTGTTATTAATACTTTGAACCAGAAATTGTATAGGATACCCGAGGCAGTCCCACCTATTGTTATTTCCTTGATTTCTGCCAAGCAATGCAGGAAGGTCATGTCTCATACGGGGAAGTTCGTCTTCTTCGTGATTCGCTCTCAGAATGAGCGAAATATCACAGCCACATCCAGGGTCTCTGCGACCGTCCTCTCCACACAACAAAAGAAATAGATAAGGTCATGGAAGAATAATCGTATATCTTCTCCTCACCTATCGGGGTACCTCTGCACTATCAGGTCAAGCACCCCATCGATTTGACCCCCAACGCACCATTACCCAATGGGCCAGTCTATCTCTGCTCTCTGTTAGAGAATGAGGAGATCAAGTGACAGATCCAAGAACTGTTCCACAAGGGTCACATCCATCCCATCTCATCACCTTGCAAGATCCCAATTGTGCTGGTACAGAAGAAAGATGGAACTTGGCGATTTTGTGTTGATTACCGGACTCTGAATAAAATCACAGTAAAAAATCGGTACCCGATTCCCAGAATCGACGACCTCCTTGATCAACTCACGATGGCCAAAACTTTAGTAATATTGATTTGAAGTCTGGATACCACCAGGTCTTGATAGAACAAACATATGTATGGAAGACCACCTTCAAGTCAAAGGAAGGCCTTTTTGAATGGTTGGTCATGCCCTTTGTTATGAGAAATGCTCCAGCCACTTTCATGAGGACAATGGAAGATATCCTGTGACCATTCACTAATACTTTTGTAGTGGTTTATCTGGATGACATTCTCATTTACAACAATACTTTGGGAGAACACTTACATCATATTCAACAGGTTTTGCACACCCTACGACAGCACAAGCTATACGCCAACTTGAAAAAATGCTCATTCGACATGGACAGGGTCCATTACCTGGGCTACATCATTCATCAGCATGGCATACATGTGGATCCAACCAAGATCCATGTCATCCATGACTAGCCAGTCCCAACCACACTCACTGATCTTTGAAGCTTCTTGGACCTTGCCAATTTCTACCTAAGGTTCGTGTTGGGATTCTCCCATATTGCATGGGCCCTCAACCAAATAACCAAGGGTGGTGGTAAGGAGAAATTTGTGTGGGGCTGGTCCCAACAACAAGCGTTCGATGATTTGAAGCAACGCTTGTGCTCATCCCCATTAATTTCACTACCAGACCTGCAACAACCCTTTGAGATCGAGACAAATGCTTCAGGCTATGTTGTGGGCACCGTTCTCACCCAACACGGCTACCCCATGGTCTATCATAGTGAGACACTATTAGATGTTGTATGTAAGTACCCTACTTATGACAAAGAAATGTACTCCATTCTGCAAGCCTGCCGCCATTGGATACATTACATTCTTGGGAAGGAGACAGTCATCCACACTGATCATAAGCCACTGCAGTTCATGAAAACACAAGGAAAATTACATAATGACCTCAATCAAAAGTGTTCCACATACTTGCAACAATTCCACCTCAACATCAAGTATAAAATATGAAGCACAAACCATGTCATTGATTGCCTCAGCAGACCGACAGTCGCGACACTCACCACGGTGCTAGACTTTTGCAACCATGAGACCTCTGGATGGCCCCAACTCTACGAGACAGACTCAGACTTCGCCAACACCTACCAAATGTTGGGTGAAAATGCAGTTGTCGATAATTTCCATCTTCATGATGGGTTGTTGTGTCGTCTAGGCCATATCTTCATTCCATCAAGCGAGCGAGCGAAGCTGATATAGGAAGCCCACTACATTCGGGTGGTAGGACACTTCGACGTCGAAAAGACAATGGCAATGCTACAGAAACATTTCTATTGGCCGAAACTTCAACATGAGGTCAACAAGTATATTAGGTCCTGCATTGCCTGCACTATTGCCAAACCAACCACTAAGAAACAGGGCATGTACACCCCTCTTCCTACTACTGACAGGCCATGTGAATCCATCTCAATGGACTACATGTCGGGCCTCCCGTCCACCAAGCAGGGAAATGACTGTGTTTTTTTGGTTGTTGATTGCTTTTTGAAGATGGCGATTCTGGTTTCCTACAAGAAGTGCATCATAGCAGAGGCCACTGCCAAGCTCTTCTTTGAATGAGTTTGGGTACATTTTGGAATCCCACAAACCATTGTCTCGTATCGGGACAGTTGATTTCTCAACATATTCTAGTCGAGCCTTTGGTCACTACTGGACACCAAGCTCACCAAATCCATGGCCTTTCATCCCTAGACAGATGGCCAAACCGAGGTCATAAATCAAATGATTGTGAATATCCTGCTCATGTATAATTCCAATCACCCTCACACATGGGATGAGAGTCTTCCCTATTTCCAACATAGCTACAACCGAGCCTTGCATAGCTCAACTGGCCACAACCCCTTTTAGGTGGGGTTGGGATTCCAACCATTGGGTCCCATAGATATTTCAATTCCCCTTGTGGTCACCTCAACTGACTCATCTCCTACTCCAACTAAAGTTGACAAAGCCACCCAATTCATTGAGAGGATCCAACACATCTTCCAATAGGCTCAGGATATCCTATAGAATTCCAATGAAAAGTACAAGTAGCGCCAAGATCAACATCGGGTGCCACATATGTTTCAGGTGGGCGACAAAGTTTGGTTGCACTTGTAGAAAGAACTCTTTACATGACCCCATCGAAAGATTCGCCCACTCCGTTATGGGTTGCACACCATCACCAAGGCTATGGGGGATAATATTTTTGAGCTCAACATTCCTCCTTTCCTTGATCTGTACCCAGTGTTCAACGTGGATCTCCTTCGGCCTTATTTCCCACTATTATTGGACACCTCAGAAGTAATAGAACAACTGAAACCAACATATATCAACCTCGACTACAGACAATAGAAATTCAGTGATCATATTGTGGAAACACAAATCAAGGGCACTCGACAACAAAGGATCCAACTTTATTGAGTCGTCAAAGCAGAGAAGCTCCTGCACCAAGGCAAGTGGCTCACTCGGGGCCAAATTCAGCAGAAATTTCCTCATATGATGGGGAAACTCAACCCAATGGAGACCATTTATTTCTAATTAGGTAGGATTGATCCAAGTGGATATTGGTGGCCACCCACCTATTCCACTGGCTCAGAAAACAATTTTCCACCTTAGCAGTTTTTCGGGTTCCAAACTTTCGGGGTCATTTTGAGGCCCTAAACAACGTTTTTTTGGGATTTGGGGCCCAAGTGATAGCTAAATATACTGACTTGGGCTAGTCAAAAATTATTCTTCTCGATTAGACCTTTCCAACGGGCTATCGTGCGCCCAAAACAAAGATCGTATGCAAAAGTTATGACCTCGGGAAGTTCATGTACTAACTTTCCCAAACGAGGCCCACCTAACTTTTGGCGCTTTATCTCCTAGGGTCAGGTTTTTGGATGTCTAGGGTTTTTGAAATTGTTGTTTATTGTAAAAGGCCTTTAGAGCCTCATTGTAACCATCTTCTTGTGAATGAGTGCAACCGTCACATCTTTTCTTAGAGATAAGCCACCACCATTCTAACAAGCTTGTTTTCCGTTGCCTTTTACAGTTTCAACTTATATCCTTATTGAATAGAAAACCAATTTTACTGTATCTCTGTTATTCAGTGTTAAAGCATATTTTAATAATCTATAGTCATTTCTTTATGCTCGTAAAATCCGGATCAGTCCAAGCCCATAGACTCCTTTTGAGTGTGTGATGATAGAAGTCTATCTTAATAGTGCTCAAATCATATATGGGAAGTCCTCCATATTCTGATTGAATATTGCTTAAATTGTATATAGGAAGTCCTCCATATTCCCACTGAATAGTGCTCAAATAGTATCTGAGTAATCCTCCATATTCCAAGAGGAGTAGAGAAATCACATTTCTCCTCTTCACCCACTCTCTCCAGTTGAGCATGGAAGAAATATATATATTTACCTCTCAAATTAAAAAAAAAAAACACATTTTTTTTTTTAATTTGAGAGGTAAATATATATCTTATATCTCTCCTCTGATAGTGTGGATGTAAAAAATCTAAACCCTTACTATTGATATGGAACTATCAATGTATAAATAATAAACCTCTCTGAATAAAAATATGACTTTGCTATGATAAAATTTGTTGTCATGTAGCCTCTCCAATTTTTTTCTTCTTAGACTGACTGTCTACTACTTCTTTTATGTTCTTTGGTGTACAATTCTAGTGGTTGAATAAAAATATGACCCTGCTATCATAAAATTTGTTGTCATGTAGCCTCTCCAATTTTTTTCTCCTCAGACTGGCTGTCTACTATTTTTATGTTCTTTGGTGTACAATTCCAGTGGTTGAGGTCATTTTAAAACCTCAACGACTTGAATCTAACCGACTCCAATAATAAATAATATGTATTGAAATTTTTTTATTATCCAATTTAACATTATCATTTCTCAAAATCAAACTTTTTTCAGTTGCAGGAGATCCATAATAAGGGGCTTGAAATCCGCACGTGTCAGACAATTTTTTTTTATCCGTGAGACTCCAATTGGATGTCGTTTTGAAAGTACTTGATACTGTTTTGAGCTTAAACAACTAGACTTTAACTCAGGTATTTGATTTTGTCACTTTTATGTGAATTGTAGATACAAATCTTCTAATTCTTCATTTGGAGTTCATTAATGCGGGAAAACCAATATGATTCCACCTCCAGGACAACATATGGGATCCTACAAAATGACTATTTGGTAGATATGAGGTTCCTTGATTATTCTAGGACAAATAGCAGGATTTTGACATGTCAAGGGAATAAAAATATGACTCTGCTATCATAAACCCCTTCGAATAAAAATATGACTCTGCTATCAATTTTTTTCATCCAACCTAAAATAAGGATGCATTAAAGTTTAGAGTTCAATATTTGGAACTCCTTAAAGAATGGAAATTTCATTACTCTGTAGCTTACCATTTTTGACCCAATCAGATGAACCTTTTTGTTTTTTAAAAATATATTTAATATTTTAAAATATTTACTCCAATAAATCTTAGAGTTTTATGGAAAATTTCATCTATGTTTTGTTTAAAACTAGAGATATATCATAAATGATTGTTTCAAACCCAGTGGTTTAAGACGACCAAAATTTGGTGAAAATACCTTCCATGAAAGTTTCTTTGGCATAATTAAAACTAGATGATCCCCATCAACTACTTTAGACATTCGGAGTACTAGAGCATGCACATGCACAAACATCATTCACCTCCCCTCCATCCCATCCATTTAGTAAGGTCGTAGTCTAAACATTCTACGAAATGACTCTTCTTTGGCAATATTTTTCAAGAAAATTTGCCTAAGATCTAGCAATAAATTGTTAGATCTGTAGTTTTGAGCAATTATTTCTATATAATCTGAGTTCCCTAGGGGTTTTTTAGCATGCTAAATCCATTTATGCATTTAGAAATGGATTTTAAACAACAAAAAATAGTGATTTCATGTATATTTTTGTTAGATTCTGGAGAAAAAAAAACTATTTTGTAGAACTGTTAGACAATGCCTTTAGTAAGTATGATGTGACACTAGCCCAAACCTATATAGAAATATAAATTTTGTTTCATCTCTTAGTGTTCATACAAGCTAGTGGAATAATATGTGCAACATGTATATGTAAGTCACACACTAATAAAATAAAATGAAAAAAATTTGACATCCAACATATAATAATAATTAAACTATCATATATTTATTTTAATATTAGGTATTTAAAACATGAGTGTAATGTCTCCACCCATACACTCCCAAATATGAGACAATTAATCCACTAACAACACCATTAATAAAAACATCATGAAACAACTAGTCTAGCTTGTCTTTAATCAAACCACTCATGACACATATATTCATAATCCAGACACAAACTAGTTAGAATAATTTAATAGATATATAACACTTATCTTTCAACCAAAGCTAGTGCAGGGCGCTTGATATTTATGAATGATGTTCCACCCAACTATAGCAGTCCAATGCATATGTCACCTAAGACAAGCCATTAGGGATAGTTATTAATTTTTAAAATATGGTATGAGGCTCGACACAAGGGACTTAGGCCATAACATTTTTCTTTGGGGATCATGGGTCATTCGTAGAGCCCCAGGCCACTACACAAGTCATCGTGCATAGAAAAAATTTAACATGTGAGTGAGATATAGTGGAAATTTTGAGTTTTTCAGTCACATGAGGGTAGGTTACAAGGTCATAGGTCATGGTCCAAGGTATGCTAGTGGGTCTTAGGGGGTAGTGGGTTAGCATGCTATTAAAGTAGTGGTTAGGGCCATGTTCAGTGTAACGTATTTAGAGATTGAAGCTTCCTTGAAGGTGTGTGAGTTTGGTGTGTGGGCTTGGGTGGGTTATGTGCATGGTTTAGATGTGTTAAATTAGAGGGATGGATTAGGTTATTATGTTGGGTTAGTGACTATCACAATGTGAAAGTCAGAATAAATCCTACACATAGATTTACCACATGGGGAATATGATCCATATTTATTTTTGGAATGAAATGAAAGTAGAGAAATTACAATGAAATGCTCATGGAAATTGCCAGAAAAAGAGAAATACAACAATACTTGATTTCTATTAATGAAAGAATTGTAAAGAGACTATAAAAATACAGAGTGCAAGACTCACTAGAATGG
This sequence comes from Picea mariana, assembly GCA_032191745.1. Lineage (NCBI taxonomy): Eukaryota > Viridiplantae > Streptophyta > Pinopsida > Pinales > Pinaceae > Picea > Picea mariana. The sequence continues at coordinate 22,263 of JASDQU010681664.1, read as the reverse complement.
TGGAAAATTTATCTCTGTGAAGAGATGTGACAACTATGGTCATTCTCCAGAAGATGATTACAATGAGGATCTGAAGGCCTTTTTATGATAAACAAGAATTCCAAAACCCTAGACATCAAAAAACCTAACCCTAGGAGATGAAATGCCAAAAGTCATGTGGGCCCCATTTGGGTAAGTTAGTACATTAAGTTCCCAGGGTCGTAACTTTTGCATACAATCTCTATTTTAGGCACATGATAGTGTTGAGGGGTTGTAAATCCCTTTAACTCAAAAGTAGGAACCAAACCCGCCACCGAGGCCCAATTAGATTCTGCTACATTTAATGGTGGAATGGTTCTCTAGATCTTGCGATCTGTCCAATTAATCGATGGGCTTTACATAGTGATCGATGTGATGTCTTCTTGTGAAAACTCCTCCTTTAGTTTGAATGTTCTTTTTTTTGTATTTTCTCTTATAGGTGGGACCGATACAAGATAAATGCTGGTATAAACCAGCAGGGTAATAAATGGGAAGAACTTAACTACTGAGGAAGGATGAGTTCGGGATAACCCTTATGCTCAAGCAGGTATACAATGATTCCTACACGTACAACAAGCCTAGTACTAATACATTAACCTGTTGGTGTTCCAATTATTGACTGAGATACAATTATCAGGAGAAAAACATACATGCAATAAATGATGGCAAGAAAAATAGTTTCCTTAACTCTAATCATCAATCACATATTAACACAATGATTTACTTTTCATCATTAAAGACAAGAACTATAAAAATATTTAATCGGATAAATTATCAACAGATTCAGAGGCTCTTACTCGTTACAACATCCATTCATGAGAAAAAAATAAGACACAATTCTTCTTCAGATCCAATCACACATGCTTTTGATGAAAAACACAAACTTGTCTCTGGTCCTAAACATGACTTCTCAATTAAGGTAGCTCTGAAATAGTTCTTTACCAATCCAAAATGATGGTCTTTGCAAAAACCATCGACCTTTGCTAACAGGTAGAACCTCTTATTTATAACATATTATTAACTAAAAATAACTATCAAAAGTGCAGCTAAGTAAAACAAAAATCACCACATGGCGCTTTCATCTCTCAGTCTTCTAAGAGTCATCAAATGATCTCACTTGAGTGGATGACTCTCCTCATACTAAGACCATTTGACGAAGAGTTCATCACACATGTTGGCATATGGGAACCTGTGTTGGTTCATTGGGGCCGAAAGGATNTTATCACTCAACTGTTGTAGCACTGTCTGAGCCTTGATTGGGTGCTCCATGAACTAATGTACTTGTTCTGGCGCCATTTTTTCCACCCTTGTTATCTCCGCAGCCCATGATGAGTCTTGTTTTACATGTAATTTGACTATGTTGTGCATGTCGACAAAGTCATTGGGTGTGCCGAATTCTGGGAGGTTGATGTCTCTCATCTCCTGGTTGATCTTCATCTAGCTATTTTCGCACTCGAACCATTTCTCTTGGATTTCTTGGTGAGTTTCTTGGGCCATTTTCACCCATTATTTGGCCAACTTCTTTATGTGATTGATGCTGCTATCCCTTAGTATCTGAATGTTGTGTTATTCGACATCTTGTCCCTGCTGTACATAATTGATGTATTCGATTCTTTCCATTGCTTGGTGTGATTTCTCATACCATATTTCCATATATTTGCATGTCTCCAGCGCCATGAGGGTGTATTCTTGGAAGTCATCTATTTCTTCAGTGAAAAAGGTGTCTCTCATTTGTGAATTTGTTGTAGGCGTCCTGGAATTCTCTTCTGAAGAACACCGTGGCCTGTGTGGAGTCCTGGTAATATTTTTCCAAATGGCATAGATTTTCCAAGTCCTTTAGTGTAGCGACCAACTCCTCTTCATCCCTTTTTCTCTATCTAAGGTGGCATGTGTGATTTCCATCCCTGCGTCGATGATCTCGGATGTCTTGGCATGCTCCATGCTAATAAATTTTTCCTCCATGGTGATGCAGATGGAGCGATCCAGAGTAAGCCTCCTCTTCTTGGTGGTTCTCTTCATGATGGATTTCCTCTTCTGGTCATAGGAAATGGCTTGTATGTTAGCAAATTCATCCACGGGTTCGAGGGTTTGTTGATCTCCCCAGGTAAGCATATTCCCCAGGCTCTCGACGATGTATATTTGTTCAAGATTGGTTTCTTGAAACTCTTCCATGTGTTATGAAGGTCCGACCTCTGGTTGTTTCTCATCAAGAGGTAGAGTATTGACTGAAATTGAAGCATCAGGGGCAGGCTCGGTAATTACTTGATAATTAGTTGTTTAGATGTCGATTTCCTGTTGTGGGATTTCTTCTTCTTTTTCACCTGACCCTAGCTTGTCCTTCGGGCTATCAACTTGGGTCTCTGGTACATCAAGTAGCTCAATGTCTAAGACACTTTTGACCTCTTGGTCATTCTGTGGAAGACTTCCAATTTGAGTATCGAGAGCTCGGGAAGATGCCTTCTCAGGTTCCTTTTCCTCTGTGATCTGCACTGGAGTCACCAATGAACCCTTCGAACTATCCTCATAATCATAGATTGTTATTAAGTCATGAAGGGGGTTCGATGCACTTTCTCTCCCTAATTTTCTTGCTATCTTTGGATAAGCCAAAATGTTTCCCCTAGCGATCTGACCTATGGCACTGAAACTTCAAGGTTATCTGACCTGGTGATTTCTTCAATTTGCATTGTCTCTAGACCACTTGGACATGTCCAGATTTCAACTGGGTTTTCGACAGGGACCCTTGTTATTTATACGAGGTTTGGGTCATCATGCAACTGATCGATTACTCTTTGTGCTTGTTCTATCAGGATAAATCTCCTTTCCTTTTCCTCTGGTGTCATAGGAAATCCCCTGTTCTGCACCAGAGCCACCAGGGAAACCTCTGTTGCCTCTGTTGCTCTGATTTCTTCCTTGTATTTGAGGGCCTCTTGAGCCGACTGTTTTTTTTACTCACCTGTTCATCTAGGTTCATGGCCCTGAACCTAGTCATTTTTGGGTCGACCATCCTTTGTACCACCTCATCCTAGTCCTAGGCATTTTCTGTGAAGAATTCGTCTTCGAATTTTTCATGGGTGTACGACCAACAAGACGACACTTGTGAAGAGTGTTGCAAGACCAGACCCTTTGGATCGTGCTTGCGGAATCGGCCTGTTGAGAACATGAAATCAAGTTGGCTCAACCCTTCTTGTTTTTCTTGAGAATTATCCTTTACCAAGTAGAAACCTACATGGAAACCATAGGGTATGAACACACGTTTCTTGTCCTTGACCAAGGTGGTGTTGTATCCTTGCAAGATGGTTTGATAGAATATTTATCCTATGAAAAGTCGGTTCGAGACATGAGATGGTAGGAGATGTGGTGCTCCAGTGGCCCTGAACACCCTGATGTAGGTGGCACACTCATTCAAATACCAATGGCCTACCTTGGATACCATCTTTTTGGTTGCCACCAATAGCCTTGGCCATTCCTTCTTAAAAAGAATAAAATAAATTCGGGCGATGAATTCATCACATATGAGGCAGTACGATTTCTTCTACATGTTTTCCCATATCATTTTGAAGTATACATGGACCAAGAGCTCTGTGTTGGCCCTTGGTTATGGAAGGAAGCGAAGACTAGGGAAAGAAGTGCGAAGTATGAACTGCGCGGAAATCACATTGACTGAGATTGGGTCGAAGTGGCCAAAGAAGCAGAAAAGAAGGAGCGAAGTAAGAGAAAGAGAGTCATTGAACGAGAAGACCAAGGAAGATAGATCAACAAGGAATATGGATCATGGACAACTCAACAAATAGAAAAATACATCAACGAGTGCTTTGGATCACCTTGCGGGAAAGAAGGAAAGACAGGCTGGCGAAGCCCTGAAAACATGGGTCAATTTGACATAGGGTTTTGGACACTTAGGGTTTTGGAATTTTAGGGTTTTGACACATAGGTTTCAGCCTAAGGTTGTCTGAGAGTCATTGTAATGTATAAATAAAGATCAAGAGGACCTAGGATGGGTTCAATTTTGTAATGAGTGATTATTTTTGTGGAGAGAGAGAAGTATTTTGTTGAAAGAGAGTCTGTGTTGTAAGATCTTCAGCCAGGTGAAAAGATCAACCTTGCATATGGGTGTGCAGAGAGGGGAGAGAGAGAAAGAGAGAGATATTTGCAAGCTAAGTGTGCAGATAGAACTGCATGTTTTCACATAATATATCAGGAAACACAGTTTTGTGGACATAGCCCTAGGGAGAGGGTGAACCGCATATATCTTGTTGTGTTCTTGTGCTTCTGTTATTCTGTTATTGTATCATTGTATCATATATGAGATATAGTTCGCGCAATAGGATTAAAGAAGATAAAGAGTAACTGGGTTGCTGTGTGTTAGTGTTTTGGGTCCACTTTTCCTTTCCTCTGGTTGTAGACACCTGTGTCTTGCAACCCCCTATCGCTACTTTGGGTGAGACTGCATCTTCTTCGCAGGTGTTGCCGAAAGGGCCAATAGTTAGGGCTTGTTCGTGCATTGTTAGAGTTGAACCATGAGTCTCCCCTATGCCAACAAATGGTTCCGTTGCTGGGACTGAGATATTATTGAGGGAATGTCAAGGTGGTTTCCATCAAAGAAAAAGATTTAGAAGTGGATAGAAGAACAAGAAAAGGACTTCGCTGAAGCTCAGAATAAGAACCCTAATATTAGTATAGAGGATTGGTTGGGAAGGTATATCTTTACCGATATACACGAGATATTCTTTGGAGGAATTCATTAGCAGCTATATGAGTGGCTAGCCAGATTAACAGATACCCAGTTTGAAATCAGACTCAGACCACCTATGGTTTGAATGTTGGTGTTTATCAAGAAGGTCGAGAGAGTTGATAACGTTGTGTCAAGAGCATTCAATCACTAGTTTGATAGTACCATTGAAGGGTACATTACTGAGTTTTCTATTGACATAGTAGAATCATATAGCCAAGCAGAGAGATATTTCTGTAAGGGACCTAGAGGAAATTTTTTACATTTTCTGAAGTTGTAGATCAATATACTATTACATGAAAAGAACATATTGAAGATACAATAATCGAATGTACTAAAGAGCTAATGTTCAATAACTCAGACATCGACACAGAGGTTGGACACATGTGTAGTGGGAGATCATTTAAAGAAGTTCCTCTGGTGAACCTGTTTGAGCAAGTTCACGAGCCATTAGCACAGGACGAAGGGTTCTACAGTGGAGAAGAAGAAGAGTTGGTGAACGAGGAACATTCAGAGTCTACTAGGGCAGAAGAAGGGAAGATTGAAGAACCTCGCCAAGAAGAGTAAGAAACTTCAGGAACTACATAGACTATTGAAGTAAGTACTATTACTCCTCCTTCTATTTTAGTAGCATTAAGTAACTAGAGTAACCTAAGTTACCAGAGAACTCAAAGCATTGGTACAAGGGGTTCAGTGCATACTCAATCAAGAAACCTAGGAAGATCTATGCTAGATGAGATGAGGTTACCCACCTTTAGGGGAGATGGATATGAATATCCTAATCAACATTGGTTCTTATGAGAAGCTATATGGAGTATTAAGAATGTCATTAATGAAGCTGTTAAGAGAGATCAGTTTAGTACTACCCTAAGAGACCATGCAATGAGTTGGTACATGAAATTTGTCCAAGGAGTTGTACAGCCTAAACCACTAAATGACATTAAGACTGCGTTGATTTCCGAATTCAAGAAACCCAAGTCAGAGTCACACTGCATTACAAACCTGAAAGAAATCAAGCAGAGAGTAGTTGAACCTATTTGGGTGTTTGATCAGAGGTTTAAGACATTGACAGGACATTTGAGTTTTCAGATACCAGACTAACAAATAAAGAATGGTTCATTGTTTCCCTCTTGCCACACATCATAGTTCCTTTGATGCAACAGAATATCGCTTTGCAGGCCGAGGCATTGGAGATCTCCATGAAACTACAATCATCCCCTATGGGAGAATCCAACTTAGGTATGAGTTAAATTTTGAGTCAGATAACTAGCTTATCTCTACAAGTTGAAGATATGAAGAAAGATAAGGGAAAATATAAAAGAGAGGACATATCGTGTATCTGATGCAAATCAGAGGTCCATGACAAGGAGCGTTTTCCTCTATTTCATGATTACTTGGCTTCAGGAGCTCCGAGCCCTTTGAAGCAGGTTACTCTACCTTGGTGCGAGGTATGTAGAAATCAACATCGCCCTAATGAATGTTATTACATGCAAAAATATGTCCAGACACCTACCAACCTTTACTGCACATTCTGTAAATCTGTGGGGCATGATGATAAATATTGTAGGGCTTATGACCTCTTGCATGAAAGATCAAGAGACACATATATAATTCAAGATGAAGTAAAACAGGAAGGAAATACTACACATTTTAACTCCCCAGGAAGAGGAAACTTCAACCTTCGCGGTGGATTCAGAGGAAGAGGAAGAGGAGGAGGTATGGGTCAAGGTCAAGGTCAGATCATTTGTTATAATTACGTACAATCAAGACATTTGGCAAGGGACTGTCAGAACCTTTGTACCACTTGCAGCTACTGCAACTCATTTGAACATGTTATTGAAGATTGTCTTATGTTGTTAGCCGAACTTTAGGAGAGATAAGGAGGAAACCCAGAAGTACAATTAATCTCAACAGAACCTCGTTGTTATCACTAGAGGAGGCGCTGCTATAGTAGAAGACAAGGTGACTCCAACAAAGACTACAAAAGAATCAGGGGTCAAAAGAGTTGCAGAGAAGACACAAGAGTTTGATCCGAGGAAAGAAAAGCAGACGTTTGAAGAAGCAAGAAGAGAATTTGGAGGATATCAGGTTTCTTCATCAAAGGAACAACCAAAATTGAGAGAATGTGGGATGCCCCTAGCATTCGATCAGTCTGCATCATTGGTAGAAGGAAAAGGGGTAATAAATCTTGTTAGTTTCTTGTAAACATTCATTGATTTGATTAAGGATGAAAGTGCCATACAATAAGTACAACACTTGATCCAAAAGTATGAACCAGGGAAGGTAGAAACTCTACTGAATAGAGTAGTACATCAAGTATCCAAAAAGAGAAGGACAAATAAGGAACTACACCTTAATGCTCATATTAGATATTATGATATAGATTATGTGGTCCTTGACTTAGGATCAGAAGTCAATGTTATGACGAAGCAAACCTGGGCACTGATGGGAAAACCTAAGATAATTTATTCCCCTATTAGTCTTAGGATGGCTAATCAACAGGTAGTAAGCCCCTTTGGGAAACTGGAGCATGTCCCTGTGGACATCGACAGGGTAAGGACATTTGTAAACTTCGAGGTGATTGAGATAGTTGATGATAACTATCCTTATCCTTCCCTGTTAGGAATTGATTGGGATTTCAACAATTCCACTGTTGTTGACATAAAGAAAAGAAGAATGAAATTTGAAGGTGATGGCCTTAGGGCCATTGCACCTCTAGATCTCGATGAAGGTCGAAGATACACAGAACCCATCAGAGAAGAAGATTATGCATATGAGCTAGAGAATTTATATAAATTGACAGCGAGACAACGAGATTACATTAACCCTACAACAGATGGGAATTTAAGCTAGCTAAGTGACAATGCATGCTCATCAGACTCAGAAGAAGCACTGAAGAATTGGTAGAACAAAATGTATGAATTTTCTGTGCGGAGGTGTGCTAGATTGACTAGGGAAGTTTACTGGATTGGCACAGAAGTAAGAAATCTGCCCACATTTGATGGTTTAAATCATTTAGAAACATTCTTATCAGATTTTGAATAAATCGTACCAGTACAATAGAGATTTTTGGCACTGGATGAGGCTTTGAAAGCAACACCAACAAGATGGTGGGGGACACATAAAAACAACATCTTGGAGTGGATGCAATGTCACACTTTGATGGTAGTCCACTTTTCAAAACAAGTAGAAGGATGCAAAGTTTGATACACAGGTCAAAGATGTCCGAAGGAGCATGTGCGAGGTTTTGAGGAGGCTTGGAGCAACATTCCCCAAGAACAGTGGGTGCATAAGTTCATCAACACTCTGGAAAAAATGCCTATCAATTGGTATCTTCAAGAAGAACTGTGCCTCACCACTTCAGATTGGTATGGTATGACTCAGAAATTTGTAGCTACATTTTTATTTGAAAGCTAATACCCTTTAGTAGATCAAGCTCTACAAGTTGTAAGACATAAATTCTTTGAGGAGGAACCTAACCTGCCTATTGAGAAAGAAGAGGATGAATGGACATCACCTCTTCAGAAATTGCAAGGATGTTAAAATATCAATGTTGATGAAGATGATGATCCTAGGAATGTGAACATCGCAGAAACAGAAGGACAGGGAGACGTAGAAGGATCAGGAGTTGAACTACCTTTCATTGGATAACCAATCAAAATCAAGAAAGTTAATATTGGAACAGAGCAAGCACCTAGGCTTGCTAATGTTGGAGATTACTGGGATGATGCCACCATTGATAAGATCAAATAACTATTGCATGAATATCAGGACTTGTTTCCAACCAAGTTCACTAATATGAAGGGAATTAAAGGGCCCATGGGAGAGATGAATATCCCCTTGAAACCACATGCAAGGCCAGTCAAACAAAGATCCTACAGATTGAATCCCAAATATAAGCAGAGAGTGAAGATTGAATTAGAAAGAATGTTGGAAGCATGAATCATAGAATCTGTTGAAGAGTCAGAATGAATTAGCCCTATGGTGGTCCAAGATAAGAAGTCAGGAGAGATTAGGATCTATGTAGGTCTCGGGAAGCTAAACGATGCTTGTTTGCATTACCCATTCCCTACACCTTTCACCGACAAAGTGTTAGATAATGTAGGAGGTCAGGAAGTTTACTCTTTCACAGATGGATTTTCAGGTTATCATCAGATCGAGATTTCCAGGGAAGATTGTCATAAGACCACATTTGCAACAGAATGGGGATCCTACCAGTACACAGTGATGCCTTTTGGATTGAATAATTCACCATCCATGTTTTCTAGGGTGGTGGTCAAAGCATTCAAGGAGTTTTAACAAAAATATTTGGAAGCATATTTTGATGATTGGACTCTTTTTAGCTTATTGCAAAACCATATTGAATGTTTAAGACTAATGTTGGATAAGTGCAGGCAATTTCAGATTGCCATGAACCTGAAGAAGTGAATCTTCTTTTCACCCTTTGGAGTGTTGCTAGGAGATATTGTGTGTAAGCATGGGTTGTTGGTAGATCCATCCAAGATTTCCATTATTGTTGATCTACCCCCCCCTACTTCAGTTAGACAATTTCACACTGCACTGAGACATACTGGATACTACAAAAAGTTCATTAAGGGCTATGCACAGATTACAACACCTATGGAGAATTTATTAAATAAATATTGTCAGTTTCAATGGACAGAAGAATGTCATCAGAGCTTCGACACACTGAAACAGAAAATGGTTACTGCGCCTATTCTAGTTTTCCCAGATTGGAGCAAGGAATTTCATGTGCATGTCGATGCTTCATCTATTGCACTAGGAGCAGTGTTAGCACAACTAGGAGCAAGAGATATTGGCCATCCGTTAGCCTTTTCTAGCAAGAATCTATCTACAACTGAGATAAACTACACTACCACTGAGAGAGAAGGTTTAGCCATGGTGTACGTGCTACAAAATTTTCGACACTACTTGTTGGAGGACACTTTAAGATGTTCACTGATCACTCTGCATTAAAATACCTAGTCAACAAGCCAGTGTTGGGGGGAAGAATATGTAGACGGCTACTATTATTCCAGGAATATGAATTTGAGATCGTGGTCAAGCCAGAAAGAATGACCAAGGGACCTCACCACTTATCTAGGTTGGAGCATGGAGAGGAACCTACTAGTTTGGAGGATACACTACCAGATGAAGAGTTGTTGTCCATCAGAAGGGTTGATGATCAATTCACTGAGATAGTCCAGTTCCTATCAAAAGTAATGGCACCTTGCAGACAATCATTCAAAAGAAACAACTAGCAGTTCGCGCTGCAGATTTTTCACTTATAGCTGGATAGCTATACAAGATGGGACCTGATGAGATCTCGAGGAGATGTGTTATGGAGGAAAAAGACCATTGATTCTAGCAGAAGCACATGAAGGCATCGTAGGAGTACAATACGCAGGAAAAGCAACAATGCAGAAGGTTCTTAGAGCTGGCCTCTAGTGGCCTACTTTACATAAAGATGCTAAAGAATACTATAAAGTCTACAATGTATGCCAAATAGTTGGGAAAACTTCCAGAAGATATAAGATGCCTTTAGAACCGCAACTTACCTTACATGCATTTAAGAAATGGGTTGTTGATTTTGTGGGACCTATTAACCCACCAGGAAAGCGCACAAGAGCTAGATACATCATCACTGCAATATAGTATTTGACCAGATGGGCAGAAGCAAGAGAATTTAAGGATTGTAGTGCAACGACAGTGCATGATTCATATTTGATGATATCATAACTAGGTTTGGATGCCCGAAGATCCTTATGAGAGATCAAGGAACACATTTTATTAATAAGGCCATTGAATATTTGACTCAGTAATTTGAAGTCCACCATCAGAAGAGTACTCCTTACCATCCACAAGTGAATGGCATGGTCTAAGATTTCAACAAGATCTTAGAGACAATGCTAACGAATATTTGCAGTGTGAACATGGATGTTTGGGATTTGAGAATACCAGCAGTGCTATGGGCATATAGAAATACTTGTAAGAAGTTGACAATGTGGACTCCCTTTAAGTTGGTTTATTATCTAGAAGCAGTTGTCCCTATGGAATACTTGGTTCCTAGTCTCATAATTGCAACATTCATAGATATGGATGACATTGGCACTATTCAAGAGAGACTCAGGCAGTTGGTGGAACTAGAAGAAGACATATTTATTGCAGGATTTCATCAACATGTACATAAGGAATGAGAAAAGGCCTACCATGACAAACATATCAATAAGAAAGCCTTTAAGAAAGGATATTTGGTATTGGTATATGAAAACAAGTTCACGAATCATCCAGGGAAGTTAAAAACACATTGGCTTGGGCCATTTGAGGTCTCCTATGTTATAGAAGGAGGAGTTGCGCAATTGAAGACATTGAATGGAGAGTGGAAGGAAGGATTAGTGAATGGGAAGTGATTGAAATTGTACTATGACAACCAACTGCCTTGTAGCTCTGAGTAAAATCATAAGGAGAAGGGTCTAGGTACCAGGTGTAGTTGAAACTAGGTACCAGAAACATAAAAGATAGTCTTCACAGGAAAGAAAGGGACAAAGAAGAAAGAAAAGGTTGCCTCGCATAGTCTAAAGTCAAAGTGAAACTGAAGGTTCCGACATGAAGTGCCTCGGGACAATTCACATGTGATTTTTGTGGGCCTGTTGGCCCTTGGCTATGGAAGGAAGCAAAGATTAAGGAAATAGGTACGAAGTACGAACTGCGTGGAAAGCACATTGACTAAGATTGGGTCGAAGTGGCCAAAGAAGCATAAAATAAGGAGAGAAGTAAGAGAAAGCGAGCCATTGAACGAGAAGACCGAGGAAGACAAATTATCAAGGAACATGGATCATGGACAATTCAGTAAATGAAAAAAGCCATCAACGAGTGCTTTGGAGCACCTCGCGGGAAAGAAGGAAAGATAAGCTAGCGAAGCCCTGGAAACATGGGTCAAGTTGACCTAGGGTCTTAAACACCTAGGGTTTTGGCATTTTAGGGTTTTGACACCTAAGTTTTGGCCTAAGGTTGTCTGAGAGTCATTGTAATGTATAAATAAAGGTCAAGAGGACCTAGGATGGGTTCGATTGTGTAATGAATGATTATTGTTGTGGAGAGAGACAAGTATTCTTTTGAAAGAGAGTCTATTATGTAAGATCTTCAGCTAGGTGAAAATATCAACCCTACAGTTGGGTGTGCAGAGAGGGGAGAGAGAGAAAGAGAGAGAGATCTGCAAGCTAAGTGCACATATAGAACTGTATGTTTTCACATAATATATCAGGAAACACAGTTCTATGGATGTAGCCCTAGGGAGAGGGTGAACAACATATATCTTGTTGTTTTGTGTGATTGATGTTGTGTTCTTGTGCTTCTATTATTCTGTTAATGTATCATTGTATCAGATCTAAGATATAGTTCATTCAATAGGCTTAAAGGAGATAAAGAGTAACTGGGTTGTTGTGTGTTATTGTTTTGGGTCCACTTTGCATTTCCTCTAGTTGTAGACAGTTGTGTCCTGCAACCCCCTATTGCTAGTTTGGGTGAGACTTCATCTGCTTCGCAGGTGTTGCTGAAAGGGCCAATAGTTAGGGCTTGTTGGTGCACTGTTAGAATTGAACCCTGGGTCTACCCCTGTGCCAACACTCTGCAACATGCCAACTCAGGTTCATGCTGGTGAAGACATTTCTAGTGCACATGACATCGAGTAAGTATGAAGCCATGTAAAACGTTGGTGATTTTCCTTCCTTCGGCGCCTAGTCCTATTGTACACATATGCTCAATTGCTTTGAGATTATTCCTCCCTAGTTGAAGCTGCACCCAATGAAAACAAATTTGTATGCCAAAGGAATCCATGCCTCTGAAAACCTAGAGCAATCTTTCTCTCCATACAATCAGCAGATAAGAGCCATAAAATAGACGTATGGCTCCCTTAAGTTAGTTTTCCCATGCCAGCTAGTGGTCCAGTTGGTAAACTTCTTGTCCTCCCTCTACCATGAGGCCATCACTTGGCTAGTGTCATGGTGTTCATATAACTTCAGGATGAAGTTTGTGTTTAGCTGCTCCTCTGGGTCCCTGAGTTTGTAATACTTTTGAAATTCTACTGGGAGGAAGACTCTAACAAAACCACCATTGTCATCATTGATTAGACACTTGTGTGTGTCTGTGTGGTCAATGAACCATTTAAGAACTTCTATGAAGGGAAAAATGGGGGTTCTTCTTGCCACCATACGTAGATACGATCGTTGGATGTTCAGGACTACCTGGTCGTCAAGTGCCCTTACATATGTATCACTGTGTGGGACATATTCTGGGTAATCCTCTCGACTAATCCTATTAAAGAGATCCCCCCAATGTGGGAGTGCAATATTTGACCCTGTGCTTGCCTCTGTATCTCCAAATGCCAGAGGCTAGATGAAAACCTTCTTCATTGTTGTCTTAATGACAGGTTATGGCCTCAGAGTGTATTCTAATTGTTTTGTGATCCCTCGAGAAGAGCCTTCGCCTACCTCTGGTTCTTTCAGCTTCAGTGCCCTCAGCGATCATTTAGTGGTTGGATTTCCCGGTGGCATTGTTCCTACAACTTAAAATAAATTTTCAGAGACTGTGTAAAATAAAATATGGATAAAAATATATAAATTACAACCAACGAATTTATAGACTCGGATACATACCTTTGAAGCTTGTTAAGACCTCGTTATTTTGACAATCACAGGATCAATACAGCCTTCGAGTCGCTCGTCTAGCTCCTTCAGATGATCCAAAATTATCTTATGCGCAGAATGATTTCATTACAAAAACTCAAGAGAATTTAAATAGGGAAGATTTTACCACGTCGCATCAACCATTCAATTCGGGTTATGAGTGAAATTGTAACAAATATTTATCCGAATCTCTAGAACTTAAATTCATCATGGGTTGACGACAGAGGCATTACTGGTGGAGTGGTCTATTGGTAATTTCAAACGGTTGTTTTGATTGGAGAACAAGGTAGAAACTAATGCGGGATCGGCTATTAATTAGCTCCTTAAATGCTCAAAATATGATCGTATCTTATGCTAAAAAGTCCCATCGTGTCTCTCTCTTAGTGGGTGGATTGAGGATCGGGGGTATGTTATGAACGTTTTTGTTGATAGCCTCCTGTAAAAGTTCTAACGTCGATCAATTTACCGTACATTGCTAATGCGAAAAAGAATACTCGAAGGTATGACACAGACCTAGGGAGCCAAGGTTAAATCGGGATAGAACTAGCCTGTAAGACCCTCTCACTTGGTAAATACATGTGGCGTTGAGGACTAGTGACTTAATTCTCTTGTATTAATCGGAATCGAGATTTTCCTTAAGTTATTTGTTCTAACACAAACCTTAGCTTATCGATGCCAAAAAGTGCCCAGGATCTACTGTCGGTGATAAACTTATCAAACCGCTTTCGTATCGGCCCCCTTGAAAAAGTCTCGATACCGAAAACACATCGGGGGATCGACGATCGGGGATAAATTTTATCGTGGTCAAAATGTTGGTGATGATCCTTCTATGTTTTCCCTAGTACCTATGAATCATGTTAGGGCATCGACCATTAGAAATATCTTTTCTCTCTTCTTTAACATTTGTCCCCCTAGTCTTTTAGCGATGTCGAAGGGGAGTCGACTATCGACGATATCCTTATGCAAGACCTGATGCAAACAAAAACTTCCTTTTGTCGATGTTGATGGAGATCGACGCTCAACAACTGAGATTTCCCGAGTGGTTCTTTTCCTTCTTTGAATTCCTTGTAATGACAACCCTAATCGCGTTCGATGAAGTGTTTGGCTATCAATTCTTTATTCAAGTGTTTAAGGTATTTTTAGTCATGAAGTTTCATAAGTTCAAGAAAACATGAATATGCGATGAGAATCATGGAAATAAGCAAAGAAAAAACATTTTTTCAAAAAAATGAAATCAAATCAGAAAGTGTAGAAGATCAAGTGGTACCCAAAATAGTAAAAAACTTGACAAAGTGTTTTTAGGGTGCGTTGTGTGCTCAAGATATAGCTCGTTGGAAAGGTCATTTCTAGAAATACACATTACACCATCAAACTCTGACTTTGTCTACATTTTGACTGTGGTGAGAAAAAATAACACTGTTTAGGGGCCCAAAACATCCTCGAAGTAAAGTAAGATGTGTGACATGAAACATACAAAATAATCCAGTTGGATTAGGTGGGAGGCCACCAATATCCACATGGAATATGTGTAGGGATTCAAACAACCCCGCAAGTGTAGAACCCACAATTACAAAGAAATTCAGAAGAATGTGTTGTACTAAAAATTGACAAGAGGAGCCAGTTGGAACAGGTGGGTGGCCACCAATATCCACCTGGATCAATCCTCCCCCCTTAGGAAGAAATGGTCTCCATTACATTGAGTGCCCATGGAAGACAGGACAACATTTCTTGAATCTGAAGCTTGGTGAGTTGTGTGCCTTGTTGGAGAAGTTGTGCTTCTTTGCTTGTGGAAGACTATCACAAACATGTTGCTAGAAGGGTTGAATTTTCTCCACCAACCTGTTGTCTCTGGGTTGTATGGGGAATAATGTAGGCACCATTGTATGTGAAGAAATAATATCTCCTATCTCTTCGACAATCTATTTTTGCTGGATAGAAGGTGTTGAGGCTGTAGTGGTCATAGCGGTATACTATACATCCTTTGAACAGACTGTGAAGAGGATGAATTTTTTAGTATGAGAGATTACCTTGCATTGTTTTTTTGGTGGAGCAGTAGTTTGAAATACCTATGGTATCCTATAGAGATGACATCCAGTGTAATAATGACACTACAAGGTCTAGACTCATAGACAACATGACGTTTCCACATATATGGTTGGCCCAAAACATTATCACGAATATCTAGAGGGGAAATATCACACACTACCTCATCCTTGAAGGGATGGATGCCATAGGACAGGCGATATTGTTGGCTAACGCGAAGATCTCATCCCTGGTGAAGCCAACTAATGTTGTATGGATGGGAGTGTGGTGTTATCGACAACCACATCTGCTTGATGACCTTAGCTGAGATGAGGTTCTTCTGGCTGTCGTTATCAACAATGAAATGCAATGGGGTCCCCTTCACCCACATTTGTGAATGGAAGAGGCATTCCCCATATTCAAGATCTACTGGTTCTTCTAGATGAATTGTTGTGGTCATGACAGTAGTAGTGGGGTATGCATCAATGATTTGTCTGTTTTCAATACTTTATGGATCAGATTCTGAATCTGGGTTCAACTCTGTTTCTTTGATCTTGACCACCAATGACTGTTTTGAGCGACATTCATCAATGTTTTGTGTTGGTTTTGTAACTTGGGTGAGAAAAACAACAACACTTTCATGTCTAGATGAGCCTGATAGACAAGAAAAAAGTTTGTGAGTGGGTTAAACAAGCTAAACAAATGTAATAAACAAAGAAAAAAACTAAAACAACTAAGAAATAAAAGTTATAAAGCATGAGAAAATTAGAACCATAAAAATCAACCAATGATCAACATAATTCTACCAATGGATCAATAGATTAGTAGGAAAAAAACCATAGAGAAAAATGAGGACTTATGAGTCCCCTCTTCCTCCTTGGGAGGGCTCTTGAGTTCCCTAATGGAGATCTCTTCTTCCAATGGAATAAAATGGAAAATGGTGAAGAAACTCAATTCTTATTCCCTCAAGAGGTGAGTGGAATGACCTATTGCAATGATGCTTGAAGGCTCCAAAGAGAAATGAGGATTCTCAAGGGAGAATTCTTGTAGCATAAAAATAAAATGAAGATCTTGGTTTCTTAGTGCACCCATGGCTCTTATTTATAGAATTTCTTCAAGGAAAAATGTAATTGGTTCTTGGTGTGAACAAGGGGCCTTTTAGGGAACCCTCTAGTCCTTGACCAACCCCCCATTTAGATTTCTCTCAGATATGAAGGTCAAATTAGTTTGGTAGCTGGTCCATAAGTGGTTGGGGAGTGATAAGATCCATAAATGTGTCATTAATAGAACTGCACAGATTTTTTTGTACACATTAATTCACTTGGCGCATTGTGTGCTCTGAGGGCTTTGTTGGCCCACGCACACTACGCACTGTGCACGAACTGCTTTTGTTGAATTTGTGCATGTCAAATTTTGACCCAATTGTATAGTTTTTTTTTCCTTTTGAATGCATTTCAGTGTTGTAGGTGAACTAATTGATGTTGGCATTGTTGTGTTTCTTTAACCATTTGCGTGCAATGTTGTAGATGAAATTTCAGTGATAACAGATGCCCCCTGATGTTTGAGGTTAGGAGCATATGTATAGCCCAAATACATCAATTTTTCTTTTACTAAGAGTGCCATTGTAATGAAGAGTGTTGAGAGGAACTACAAGAGCAATGCATCGAAAGGAGAGGGAAAATTGTGGGACCCAAACCTTTCTCTGGGGAGAAAAATAAAATCTGTGTACAAACAAGGCGGGCATGCCCCATGCTTGTGTCATGTAACCAGAAAGTGAGACTGTAACTGAAGACGTATGTTGAAGTATATAACTACAATGCCCTCAGGGGTGGTTGATAACTGCAGATGACAGTTATGAATGGTGAACATACTCTAAAGTGAGACAAGGATGATTGTAAGAATTGTCGATGACTCATAGGCATTGATGTCCTAATGAATTCAGAGGTCTTCAGCCGATATTAAACAACTACAATAGTCACATAGTAAGACCCATCATAACATGAGCATTTGTTGAAGTTGAATGTTATGGGGGTCAATGGAATCAGAGAGAAATGATGATTATCTTTGTGCCGTTCGAGACTCCTCATTGTAAAGGTAATGAGAGTCAATATACTGTCGCCCTTCTGGAAATTGTGTTGATGTTGGAAATAAGATAAGTAAATGTTGGAAATAAAGGATTTTTAGAGTTACCAAATAAATAAAGAATAATTTGGTTTGAATGTATAGATACAAAAATGAGTGCCCCACTAAAAGATGGCTTGGCCTGTGAGGGAACAAGTTACAAAAGAGAACTAGTGGAGGTGGGGGCCAAATGGGTGAGTTTATGTATGAGGTAAATGAATGGAGGAAAATATTTAGATGGGAAAACTGATGGTGGATGAGATGGAGGGATAATGATACTATGGAGGTGTAGTTAGTAGAACTGAGATGATATGACCGAGGAGACTATTGGGAAAGATAGCAATATGATGAGAAGAAGTATGGGGTTCATTATCAGAAGTGCATAAGACTATCAGGACTCCCATCCCTAAGGGGTGAAATCAACATGAGTGTCAAGTGGCCAAGGGGAATTGTAAATGGGACAAATCCTGTGGAGGAGAGTGCTACCGGGTGACAATACCAAAATGTAGCGGAGGTGAAGGTACTGGAGATCCGAATGTAAGAACCCTAAAGGTAAATGTTAGAGGGTGTGACTGGGAGATGTAATTGATTTACAGAGGGAATAATTACATGCCAGTGTAGAACATATACCTACAAGGGTTGTGTCTTTGTGATGAACAGGTACCTGCACACATGAAAACCAAATACTCGACGTGAAAAGTATCTGATGTTAAAGAACAAATGACATCCATTTGATAAAATTTGAACATAAACATGCATACCTGAACATGATGTGAGAAAAATTCTCCTCTGGGGATAAGTTCAGATAATGGCCCAGGGAATATGGATGTGGAGATGATGGGACCAGGATCCCGTGGTTGAGAACGGATCGAAAAATGGATGATCTGGGATCCTGTAACTGAGTGTGTAATTTTGGGTAGGAGGTTGAAAGGCCTCCGGTGAGAGAAAAAATGCTCAATGATGGAGCGCATTCCATGGGTAATCAGGGGTAGTGAGTTCTTCCAGAATATTTCATCGCTATGAAAAATGTGGGAATACAGGGGATCCTAGGAGGTGAAAGGGGGAACTCTCAATGTCTGGTTGTCCTCCTGTGGTGAGAACGTGGAAGGGATATTGTGTATAGGGTGCGAGGGACCGTTGGACATAAAGTGAATGTACCGATACGATGGAGGGTTCCTCGTTCGCGCAGGTACTGACGACGAAATGAATCGAATATCAGTAATGTGAGCCTTAGTAGAAGGTGGTCGAGCAAACTTTGGCCAAGACGTTTGGCATACTGCCGCTAAGGTTTGGAGAAATTGAGGTAGAGATGGGAAATGATGAGTATAGTGGCCATATTCTGAACATATGGCACAAGTGAATTTGGCTCACAACCCTTTATTGATTGCAGTGGATGACTCTGTAGTAGCAGTGGATGTACTGGATGGAGTGGCAAGCAATGTGGTTTCTCTAGGGAGTTGGATCATATTATGTAACTCGGGAAGAGTATGGAATCGATTAGTGGGGTGCCCATCTCTTTTGCATAGTGTGAAAGGAGGTTGAACTTAGGGAGGAAGTGGAGCCATGGGCTCTTTCTTCTTTCGTCTTCCCCCAACAGTGATAGTGATGTCAACAGTGGGGGGGGATGGTGGTGTGGTAGGAGCTTGTACTGGAATCGACATCGTTATTCCCTCTTTCTAAGGAGGGAGAGATGTTTGAGGAACCATTGCAGATGGATGTAGATACCATACAGGGATGGAAAGAACCATGTTAGTAATGGTAAGGGTTGAAACTACTTGGAATGCTTGGACATTAGCTGGGGAGTAGAATAAG
>JASDQU010681663.1:20398-43548 GCA_032191745.1 Picea mariana | reverse complement strand
TGAACTTCTGCAAAGTTGTTGGGATATTCAAGAGGGAACTCACAACTCCCTATAATCCTCAAAAAAATGGTGTAGTTGAACGAAAGAACATAATGATAATGGAAGCTGTGAAGACTATGATCCATGATCAAGATCTTCCAATGTGCTTATGGGCAGAAGCAACAATGAAAATTATTTATGTGCAAAATAAATTATCCCATAGTGCACTTGGGTTCAAGACCCCTAAAGAGATGTTCACCGGAAGGAAGCCAGAGGTAAGCCATCTCAAAATATTTGGCTGCCCAGTTTGTATACATATTCTGAAAGGGAAGAGAAACAAGATGGAACCCTCAGGAAAGAAGGGAATATTTGTGGGATACTGTGAGGTATCCAAGGATTTCAGAATTTACATACTAGGTCACCGCCACATTGATATCAGTAGGGATGCAACCTTTGATGAATATGCAACACTCAAGAAATCGATAAGATGTCAGCTTGAAGAAGTACGTGAAGAGGAACCTGTAATACCCAGAACTACAGAATCAGTGAGGGAGGATCCCATAGCTGCATAACCAGTAAGGGAAGACATAGTTTCCCCTGATGAGGAAATTCCAGAAGACCATGATATAGTAGAATTTCAAGAACCGCCTCAGATGACGATTCTCCATAAAATAAAGCCAGCTTGGGCTAGAGAGCTCATTCAATATGGAGAGAATTATGGTGTTCCCTAAGGAACCACGAGACAAGTGAAAAGACCAAAGCCATTCTCCAGTTATACAGCTTTGATGTGTGACCTCCTAGAGAAGGATCCTACCTACTTTGAAGAAGCCATTCAGATGAAAGAATGGGTAGATGCCATGACAGAGGAATACCATATGCCTTACTCTTCGGTCTGGGAAATAGTTCCCAGACCGAAGAGTAAAGACGTGGTATCCTCCAAATGGCTCTTCAAAATAAGACATGTTGCTGACGGAAGTATTGAGAAGTATAAATCAATATTCGTCGCTCGAGGATTTTCTCAAAAGGAAGGCATTGACTATGAAGAGACATTCGCTCTTGTATCCAGATACACTTCGATCAAAACCATCATATCCCTTGGAGCTAAGATGAAGTGGAAGTTGCACTAGATGGACGTAAAGACAACTTCCTAAATGTTGTCATCGAAGAGGAAGTGTATATAGAGCAACCTCAAGGATATGAAGTTGAAGACATGAAGTCTCATGTTTGCAAGTTGAAGAAAGCATTGTACGGATTGAAGCAAGCTCCTAGAGCTTGGTATGCTTGGATAGATAGTTTCCTGACGAGCTTGGGATTTACCAAGAGTAAAGCAGATTCTAACCTCTACTTCAAGGTTATGAATGGTGAGCCAGTGATATTATTACTATATGTGGATGACTTATTCTTAACCAGAGATGAAAAGCTCATCACTGAATGTAAGAAGAGACTTACCTCAGAATTTGAAATGAAAGACCTTGGCCTAATTCATTATTTCTTAGGTCTTGAGGTATGGCAGAGTCCAGAGAGGATATTCTTTAACCAAGGGAAGTATACAGTTGAAATCCTAAAGAGATTCTACATGTTGGAATGCAAGTCCATGAATACACCCATGGAAGCGAAGCTGAAGCTGCTGGTCGACACTTCGTCATAATTGATTAATGCCACGCTGTATAGATAGATTATTGGATCATTGATGTACCTGATGAACACTAAACCAAACATTTGTTTTTTCATGAACACCTTGAGTCAGTTTATGGTAGAACCCAGACATGTTCACCTAGTGGCTGCAAAACATGTGATGAGGTACCTTAAGGGTACANCAATGTGAAATCATGATCTCCATCATAGTTGAGACCATGATTTCACATTGAGTAGATATATGGATGCAGATTAGGCAAGAAGTGTTTCTGACAGGAAAATCACTTCAGGATGTTGTTTCAGTTTAGGATCAGCCATGATCTCATGGCAGAGTAGAAAGCAATCCAGCATTTCTCTCAGCACAACGGAAGCATAATACATTGTTGCATGTTCTACCAGCTGCGAAGCTATATGGCTTCGAAAGTTGTTGACCGATCTATTTGACCTAGAGATGGAATAAACCATGATCCTATGTGACAACTAGAGCTGCATAAAGATGACAGAGAATCCTGTATTCCATGACAGGTCAAAGAACATAGAGATCCGATATCATTACATCTGTGACATGGTGCAAATAGGAGCCATAAATCTCCAGTACGTTAGTACGGATGAACACGTTGCTGATGTGTTGACCAAGCCTCTATCTCATGTAAAGTTTGAGCACTTTTGAGATAAGATTGGTATAGTCCAAAAGGACCTTCCTCGAAAGGGGGAATAGTTGTTGTGATAAGACATCTCTTGCTTCCAGCTTTATTGCTGTGACGTAAAGCAAGACAATGTGATGAGACTAGAATTGTGCTTCCGGCTTGTCAGCTACGATGTAAAGCCAGTCTAGTATCCTGCTTCCATCTTGATTGTTGTGACGTAAAGCAGGACGAGTATCTTGCTTCCAGCTTTATTGCTGTGATGTAAAGCAAGACGATGTGATGAGACTAGTAATGTGCTTCTGGCTTGACAACTATGACATAAAGCCAGTCTAGTATCTTTCTTCCAGCTTAAGTGCTATGACATAAAGAAAGACATTGTGATCAAACTAGTAATGTGCTTCCGGTTTGACAGATGTGACGTAAAGCCAGTTTAGTATCTTGCTTCTAGCTTAAGTGATGTAACGTAAAGAAAGACTTTGAGATGAGACTAGTACTGTGCTTCCAGCTTGAGAAGCTGTGATGTAAGGCCAGTCTAGTATCTTGCTTCTAGATTGATTGTTGTGACGTAAAGAAAGACGAGTATTGAGCTTCCAGCTTGACAACTGTGACGTAAAGCCAATCCTGTATTATGATGAGCCAGCCTCGTGCTGTGATGATGATGATGTATTATTTTTATACTAATACATATTGATGCAGATGATGATTGCATTCCTTTGAGAATGACGATGCTGCCGATGAAGAAAACTTCTGATGATTTATAGATACGCTAGTCAGTGTTCCAAGATGATATTGATGATGTTGTCCTCTCACCCACTTGATGATGTTGATGATGTTGTCCTCTCTCTCTCACCTCATGTTGTTGAAGAATACCCTTCTTGTTAAGGGGGAGTGTTGAAATAATGTAACTGCAAAGTGTATTCTTATTATTATTTGATATATTATTCATTGGATCAATCCCCATTGTGGATTGATCATGTCAGCTATTGTAAAAGGACCAAATCCCCTTTTGTGGATTGGTCATAATATAATTGTAATAGGCAAAAGAATAAGTCGACCCCAAAATATAATAAAGGTGGTTATAACCACCTAGATTAAGAAGTCGGCCCTGCCAATGAAGAGACATTTCACACGTGCCAGATTAATATAAATAAGGAGGCTAGAGCCTCACTTAGACACACCTCACTTTCTCATTTTGAGAGACAAGTTTCAGAATTGCAGTTGGAGGAGAAAGAGAGTGAGTGGCACATATTTGGGAGAGGATATTCTGTATTAGATTGAGTTATCTCTTGGCATTGTATTGGCTATCTATAATAAGGAAGTTTTGCTGGGGTTTTTTTCCCTTAGAGGGTTTCCTAAGATAAATGTTGTGTCTCTTGTGATTGTGTATTTCTCAGTGATCTTGTCTTATGTTGCTGGTATCTATTGAAATGAAAAGAACTATAATAATGGCTTAAACATTAACATCTCTCTCCTTGCTACAACTACCTCAATGATTAGCTTCTTGTGTGGCGTAGCCTCTCTTTTGGTTTCAGTTTTCAGATCTGAGATTTTGTTTGGCCTTGATATTGATTGGGTGCTACCTCTTGGAGTCTGCTGGTGTTTAGGGTGCATGTAACCCCTCCTTCTTCAGCTGCCAGACCTATCCTTGAGAGCTACAACAACTGCAACACCCCTCCTGTGACTGGCAGATTTGATTTGAAGAGCTGCGACTATCTTACTGTGACTGCCTGTCTTGTGTTGAGTAGTTTGAACTCCCCTCCTAGCTGTCGCAGGTTGAGCTAAGCTCCCTATGGGGATTTCCTTGTTGTCCAAATATGTGTGGAGGGTTTGCTTGTGGAGAATCTATGTTACAATCTTTCTATTTAGAATTTTTGTGTTGAGGGTTTGTTGTTTGGCTTGTGGAGAGTATGCTACCTTGTTGTCTAGATCTTTATGGAGGGTTTTCTTGTGGAGAATCTCTATTACAGTCTTGCTATCCATAATTTTTGTGTTGAGGGTTTGTTGTTTGGCTTGTGGAGAGTCTGATAACTTGTTGTCCAGTTTCATTCCTGTGCTATGTCTCTGTTTTGTAGAGGGTTCTCTCTGCTGGGGTAATACTATTTTCTACTTGGAAGTTTGTAGTATTTTTTGCTGGTTCTTTTGGGGGTCTATATATTTGGAAAAATTATCCCACAGTCCACATTTATAGAGATCAAACCCTAGAGGTTTGATCCATGAACCTAAAATAATGTCTGAGCATTTTTCAGAGGTATACATCCACACATGTGACATGTACATATTACATTGATCAAGAGGTAATCTAAACAATTTATTTTATACTCAAAATTCTTGTTTGTATTCAGATCTGTTTATATCTCTTCATCTATATGCTGATCTAGTAAACAATTTTTTTTTAAAGAATTTTGTTTTTCAATTTCCCCTAATTCTAACACATGGAATAAAAATTATTTCAGGGAGCTAACAAAAAAGGACATGCAGTTCAATATTGAGCTAGGAGATGATGGAAAATGCCAAGCCAAAGGTGTAGGTGTTATCAGGTTTGAGAGGGAGTCTGGAAAACCTATCTATCTAAGAAATGTTATCTATGTTCTAGGGTTGAAGTAAAATCCAATGTCAAATTCAGTGCTTGAAGACCTGGGTTATGAGGTGTTTTTTCACAAAGGGAAGGTCCTCATGAAACCTCCCAACTCCAGGACAGTAATGCAGATTGGAGTTAGGGAAAAAAACCTCTAGAGGTTACAGTTTGAGGCAATCTTAACATTGAACATAAAAAAGGAAAACCAACAAGGCTATGAGATAATAAAGCTTTGGCATAGGCACATGGGTCATTTTCACCATATGGCGCTGGAAATTTTGGGGGAGATAGACACAAGACTGCCACCATGCAACATGGATCATCATGAGGTGTGCAAGGGATGCACCCTTGGAAAGTACGACAAGAATTACTTTCCTAGCAGAGATGACAAAGGCAAGGATATATTGGAGCTGATTCCCTCAGATGTTTTTGGACCATTCGCTTCTCCATCCCTTCGTGGGTTCAGGTATTATGTTATTTTTAGTGATGACCATTCTCGTAAAACTTGGATATTTTTTATGAAAAAAAAAAGATGAAGTGTTGTCCAGTTTCGTAGAGTTCAAGGCCTTAGTTGAAAACCAGACCAACAATAAGATAAAGGCCTTGAGGTCCGATAATGGAGGGGAGTACATATCTAACGCCTTAAGTGACTTGTGTGCCAAGGAGGGAATAAAGAGAGAACTCACTACACCCCATAATCCTCAATAGAATGGGGTGGTTGAGCGCAAGAATCGTAGCATAGTGGGTGATGCTAAGGCCATGTTGCATGACCAAGGGATGCCCATGTTTCTTTGGGCCAAGGAATGCAACATTGCAATTTTTTTATAGAACAAGAGTCTACAGAAAGTGTTAGGCAGGGATACACTGGAGGAGGCCTTCACAGGAAAGAGGCCCAATGTTTCTCATTTTAGGATGTTTGGCAGTTTGGTTTACTGCCATGTACCTTCAAAGAGAATGAAGAAGATGGAGCCCACATAAATAAAGGGCATATTTGTAGGCTACAATGAGACAACCAAGGAATACAGGGTGTATGTGTAAGCACTTAGGAGGATAGTGATCAGGTGTGATGTTAGTTTTGAGGAGGGAAGAGCTCTCAAGAAGTCCTTGGAGTGTGAGTAGAAAAAAACAGAGGATGAGGAACAACTGGCTCCGAAGCAGGAGGCTCAACCAACCCCTCAGTCACCTACTCTACCAACAATGAGAGAGGTTGAACAATGTGATGAGGATAAGATTGAGGAGGAGGAGAGAGAGGAGTGAGTGGATCCCACATGGTGAGTGACTCCCAACTCAGGGATAAGATGCTCCAAGTGGGAAAATTCGTTAATCAGAGAGGCTCAGGAAAGAGTCGAGGCTCCCACTTATACATTCATACATAGAAAACCTCCAAAGAGGTATACAAGTTGTTTGGAACTTATGATTGAGTTGATAGAATCAAATCCTTATTCCTATAAGGAGGCAACTTCCTAGAAGGTTTGGAGAGATTCCATTACAGAGGAGTATTCCTCTATCATGTGAAATGATGTGTGGGAGATAATTCCTAGACCAGAGGGAAAATCTGTGGTTGGCTTATACTGGGTATATAAGATCAAGCAGGGGGCTGATGGGCATGTGGAGAAATATAAGGTGAGATTTGTTTCCAAGGGGTTCTCACAGGTCAAGGGGATCAACTATGATGAGACATTTTCAGATGTTGGATGGTATTCGGCTGTCAGAGTTATCTTGGATATTTCAGCACAGATGGGGTGGAAATTCCACCAGATGGACGTTAAAATTGTCTTCCTTAACATAGTGGTTGAGGAGGAGATTTATGTGGAGAAGCTTAAGGAATTTGTGACCTTCAACAGAGACACACATGTATGCAAGATGAAGAGAGGTATTTATGGGCTCAAGTAGGCACTGAGGGTATGGTACGCCTGCATTAACAACTACCTTCTCAGATTGGGCTTTATCAAGAGTGAAGCGGATCCAAACCTCTACTACATAGTGGTTGAGGGGAAACTGCTCATTCTTGTGCTTTATGTATATGACTTGATATTGACAAGAGCAGATAGCTTGATCTAGGGCTTCAAGGAGGACCTTGCACGTGATTTTGAGATGAAGCATTTAGGGTTGATGCATTATTTCCTTGGATTGGAGGTTTAGTAGGGTGATGGTAAAACCTTCTTGAGACATGGCAGACAGAGAAGATTCTCAGGAGATTTCACAGGTAGGATTGCAGGGCCATGGCCACTCCTCTAGTCACCAATTGGAAGAAGGTGGACTCTAGCAGAGCTGAGAGGGTCGATTCTACATTATACATACAACTCACAGGGTCACTGATGTATCTCACTAACACACTTCCCGACATATGTTTTGTAGTGAACCAGTTGGGACAATTTATGGTAGATCCCACTATGGTACATTGGGTTGTTGCTAAACATGTGTTGTGATATCTCCAGGGCACAACATATTATGGCTCGTGGCACAAGCAGGCTGATGGAATTAGGCTTCAGGAGTGTTAGTGTCCTATAAAGAGGTTGTTAGGTTTTGAGTCAAATTGTAGGGTAAAGTCATGTTTTGGGTTTCATAAAGAGCATTGTATGTTTTTTTCCTAAATCATGAGTCATAGGCTTGTTTTTCATAAAAAGGTTTTCTTTTTTAACAATGTAACTTATGGTTTTTTGTGCCAAGATATGGGCTTTCATGTCACTAAAAGGTCATTGTGAAGGATCATGAGTTCGATTCAATTCAGTCTGAGTCAGTCTTGTTAGATTCTTAACGATTTCATAAAATCAAATCTATCAAAGGCGCGTGGCATCATTAAGAAAATCATTGCACAACATAAGTTGTTGCACAACGCCCTAATGTTGTGTATTTAGGTACGACAAGGTATGATGGTAATAATTCACGATTTAATTGAAGTTATCTTTTAAATTTATCCTTCCTCTAGGTAAATAAAGCATAAAGAATCGTTTCTCTTTATCTACAATTTCAAAATCTTTCGACCAAGCTTGTTGCACACAGGATGCAGAGGACGCTGCTCACATTGATGCACACAGGTTGTAGAGGACATTGCTCATATCAATGTGCATCTTCTCTATTCATTGCTACACACGGTCATAGTTCACACATTGTTGACATACACTTACATCATGACAACTCCAGAACGTAGAAGAAGGAATGCAAAGGGTGGTGATATCGTCAGATTTGAGCCTCAGGGTTTAAATTTGGTAAACACACACCCAACAATCAGAGCATCTTTTGAACAAGTGGGTTGCATCAGGTTTTGTGAAAAACTTCAGGTGTACAACATACAGGTGGAAAAGGAGTTTGTAGATAATTTTGATGGCATTAAGGCTAAGGTGGGCAACCTCGGGTTACAGGTTTCTGAAGATAGCATTGCTACTGCAACAAAAATCCTTGCTCATGGAGAAAAATGGTTCAAAGGTATGTAGCTAGACCTATCTTACTATCATGATTTTCTGAAGCTTGAATTTAGAAACGTTGATTTTGGAGCCACCATACCTAGAGAGCAGTCCTAGTGATTTGATGAGGGTAATCCAATTTTTTTTTACATGTGAAGGGAGATTTACTAGGGTTTACCAATGCCATATTAGGCTCTTAATCCACTTCATTGGTAAGAAGCCCTTGAATCTACCATATTACCTTTTTATAAGTCCAGGGAAGATGGATGACAGAGTACAAGTAAGGAAAGAGAAAGGAGAAGCTATCCTCTTCCATTTTTCTTTGATTAAACTGTTAGTATTAGAAGAACTAAGAAAGAGAAATCAAGACTGGGAGTATTTTATGATTTCATCAAGCATAGCAGTATATTCCTTAGGAAACCCATAAATCGTGAGAAATACACCCTCATCAGTAGAAACAAATTCCACATCAATCCCTCAGAGTTCTGTTGGGAAAAGGGAAAAAGAGACTGAAGACCCTGTAGTAAGTCAGCAAGCTAAAAAGAAAGGGAATAAACTCCAATTCTCTCCAGAAGTGGTTGAAACTTCTAGTAAACCACTCACCAGGTCTGCAACAAAGAGAATGCATGTTATACATACATCATAAGAAACTAGTGAGACTCCAAAATACCTCATACAACCAAATCTCTCAGATGGCAACGCCATTTCAATTATTGGGTTGCAAGAATAGTTGAAGAAGGCTCACTTTGCCATAGCATAGTTGCATCATGAGAATAGGGAACTGAATAAGAAGTCTCTAGAAGAGGCTTTCAGGAAAAATACCTCTGTGATAGGAGAAAGGTCAGCATTATCAAGTCTAATTGGTTTGAAAATAGAGAGTAAAGGGAAAGCAGTAGAACAGACTCCATAGGTAAAGGGGATTCCTAAGCCTAGTGTGCCTTTAACAAGCTCCTCAACCAGGAAGTTGCAACATCAAGAGGAAATCCAAACACAAAATTATTTGACATAAAAGAAAGGTGATGGGGGAGATCACACTTTCAAGAGGCTAAATAAACAACTCAGAGAAGCACAAGATGTGACAATTCAACTCAGAGAGGAAGACATGAAAATCAAGATGAAGTTTGCAGATCATTTAAGAGATTATGGACTTGCAATAGACAACACTACATTAATGGTGAGAAGAGCCCTCCCATTGCACATACAGTTGAATAATGCTTATTAGTAGAATCTCATTTTGAGGAAGGAGAACAAGACACTAAACCAAAGCTTGCAACAGGAGGATATTCGAAAGAAGAGAAAACTTGACTTGCTAGCTGAAGCAACATAGAACTAAACCACTGAAACTTGGTTGACACATTGTTTCCATTTTTCCGTTTTGACTTGTTTTTGGAAATGGTTCCATACATACACACATTGTTTTATCAAAGAGGCACTATTACAGGTGGTGAGATCTTTTTTCTATCTACGTTGGAGTATTTTGTCTTAAAAGACCAAATGTAAACACAGAATTACAGTTGCGCAACAACTTTGCTATGCAACTATGATAGTGTAATTTTCAAAGCAACAAGAAGAGGTTTTCCTGTTAGTTTTTACTCAAGTTCTATCAAAGGGACAATAAGTCAGAGAAAACTGAAGATGAAACAACCATAAGCAGGTTCATCAGTCATAGGTAAATTTGGGCTCATATTTACAATTTGATGTATTTTAGGGTTTGATGATTTGGGAAGAAATGGAAATTTGAAGAAGTACTAAAGAGCTCTAAGAAACCACATCATTCTCTTATGATTGAAATCAACTTCAGACAACATCAACTATCATTCAAAGATCAAAATAAACACATGACGACAAAAAACCTATTGCTGTGCAAATTCTTTTGCGTTTCTCCTGTAGGTGGTGCTTGCACAACGGACTTGCTGCACAATTGTGACATAATGACCATAACACTTCCAAATAAGCTTGAATGGTTTAACAGGTGTGTCATCTCATCTACAACAAACATCAGAGTTGGAAATCATGATTTTTGGGTTCATTTATTATTATATCAAGTCGTTATAGTTTAATTCAATGAGTTCAAATCGACTCCTTTTTAACATTTTGTTAAAGATTTCATGTTGATTATGTGCAACTGTTAGCAATATTGTAGGATCATAGTTGGATCTGAATTTGATACTATAGACATATGTTTTTGTATAGATTCATGTAGCCATGAGAAATAGGAGGTTGGAAAAGGTGTAAAGAAAAGACTATTGAGTATATTTTGTAAAACTTTCTCTGATGTTAATGAAAATTGTTGGATCAGAAGTCCCTGAGTTTTGACCACAGAGATACATGTGATTGTGATATTTTATGCATGTGATATTTTAGTCTTTTGATTTCATGTCTTATACTTGATATTGTATGGTTCTTCTCAGTGTTGATGTGAAATACATGTATCATAACTCATCTTTATCTGATTCTCTGTTGCATGTAGTTTGAGTTGTACTTCTGCTATAATTTCTTTAAGATTCATCCTTGTTATATGCCTTGAGGGATTATTGTTTTCTCTATAACCTGTTGTCTACAACACATTTATTTTTCTTAGAATATTACTTTTTATATTTCCTATGTTCGTTCATTTCTTAAATCTACAAGGTATCCAACAAGATTTTCATTGACTTCCGACTTTAGTGACTCCATAGCCCAATGTAATTTCTGTTCATATTGCCACCAAACCTATAAATTCATTTTATCTTAGAGATCTAGCCTTTGAGTTAAACCAAATCAATCCTTTTAGTGATTTATTTGAAGAGAGAGATCCCTCTCTGTTTGGAAGGTCTAACTTCCATCCCCAAGTTGGTTTTGTGGTTACCTTTGTGATTTTATTCCTCAACCAAAAGAAATTTATAGAGTGATAACAAGGGCTTCATAGATGTTGATTGGGCAGGGGTTTCCATTAATCGAAAAATCACTTCAGGGCATGCTTTCAGTATTGGGTCAAATGTTGTTTCCTGCTTCAGCAGGGAGAAAATATCAGTTGCACTGAGCTCAAATGAGGTCAAGTATATGGCTGCTAGCATGGCTGCTTGCGAGGTAATTTGGTTGAGGAAGCTTCTTGTGGGACTTTTTGGTCAGGGATTTGAGCCCATAGTCATACACTATGACAATCCGAGCTGAATTAAGCTCTTTGAAAATACATTGTTTCATGATCGCTCCAAACACATTGAGATCAGGCACTATCATATCCAAGATTGTGTTAACCGGGGAAAAGTAAAACTCCAGTACTTTCCAACAGGAGAGCAGACAACATATATTTTGACCAAGGAATTTCCAAGGTCAAGATTTGTCTACTTCATAGATTAACTTGGTGTAGTGTAGAACACCTTCCTCTCTAAGAAGGAGTGTTAGAATTGGAGATCGAGTGGAAGGGTTCACTAGATTTGGAGGTGCACCAAATCTGGCAGGGGACCCACAAAGAGGGGCCAAAATTAATTTACCTTTTTATGCTTAGATGACTTACGAAAAATTATATTTTTCCTATAGTCATAAGACAATCGATATCAACTCTCCATTCATATTTAATCTCATCCATTGAGAAGTCTGGTGGGCCCAAGTCAATTTTCCAAGCACAAAAAGGGGTTTTGGGGGCTCATTATGTACATTTCGACTTGGTGAAGTAGACTTCCAGCAAAGAGGAGCAGGTTTCAGCTACAAGGGAAAGGTTCAACAACAAAGAAAGGGGGTCGTACATGTCGTATGATGAGCCCAACAACAGACTGTGAGTTGAGAGAGGAAGGGTGAGGTGGTGTGTATTTGTTGAAGGCATAAATTTTTTCCTCAAAAAGGGTTTTTACCCAACAGTTGTAAAATTTTTGAAGACTTCCATTGCTAAATAACAATAAATTATCAAGTAGAAGACCGGTTTTCCCAATTGGGTTTTTTCTGAGGTTATTTGACCAAAAATCCCTGAGTATTATTATGTGAATGTTTTGTGTCTTTATGTGTTTATTTTCCGCTGCTTTAGAGTGTTAAGTAAAATCAACATGTTCATATTTTGAAGTTAAAATTTCAGTTCTTCTATTTATTTCTATTAAATTTGTGACTGGGTTCTGATTGTATATGATATTTTAACACTCCCTCCCCAAGATTGATTTTTCTTAAGCAACTGCAACCTGGGGTTCTGCAAAATCTTCTCCCCC
Source organism: Picea mariana (assembly GCA_032191745.1). Classification (NCBI taxonomy): domain Eukaryota; kingdom Viridiplantae; phylum Streptophyta; class Pinopsida; order Pinales; family Pinaceae; genus Picea; species Picea mariana. The sequence goes on along the minus strand of JASDQU010681663.1, from coordinate 31,133 downwards.
TCCCATGTGGTTTCCTCCACTAGTAAATCCTTCCATATCACCAAGTATTCATTTATCATCTTGTTCCTCAAACGTTTCTCTCTAAACGCCAAATTTTTCCTAGGAACCAAAATCAAGTGTCCTTCCTCGTTCGATGGTGGTAAATCTATGGAAGAAACAACCTGTTGGCCCAAGGCCTTCTTGAGGCAAGAAACATGGAACACATTGTGAATCCTACCTCCCTTCGGTATCTCTAACTCATAAGCCACCTCTCCGACTCTCTTGACAACCCTATATGGTCCATAGAAGCATGGTTGAAGTTTTTCTATGCCACTCTTCTTCAAAGAACACTGTTGATATAGTTGGAGCCTAAAAAAATCTAGATCACCCACCTCGTAGCTACGCTCTACCCTGTGTCTGTTTTCATAAGTCTTCTGCTGATTTTTCACAATCCGTAGGTTGTCCTTCAGGATCCTCAAGATGTCCTGAATCTTCTGTATCCAATCCTTGGCCTTGGGAGACATACTCTCTCCAAATTCCAACTCTACAAATGACGTGCATCATAACCATACAATTATCTGAATGGGCTTATCCCAATAGACATGTGATGGGTGGTATTGTAGCAATACTCCCCAATATGCAACCACCCAATCCATGCCTTTTGTTTTTTGGACTCATAGTTGTGTAGGTACCCCTCAACCCATTTGTTGACAATATCAATCTGTCCATCTGTATGAGGGTGATAAATCATGTTGGGTGTAAACTCTATTCCTTGTAGTCATAATGACTCCTTCCAAAACGCACCAAGGAAACTGCTATCTCTGTCATTGACACTGACTCTAGGTAGACCGTGAAATTTGAATATCTCCCTGAAGAAAATCTCTGCCACCTGTGGGGATCTATACTCAGATGGTATGAGAAAGAAGTGAGCATACTTGGTAAACCTGTCTACCACAATATAAATACATTATTTACCCTAAACCTTCAGAATCCCTATGATGAAATCTATAGAAATACTCTCCCATTTCTACTCTGGGATAGATAAGATCTATAGTATACCTGCAGGGTGTGTGAGCTCAGAATTGTTCTGTTGATGGGTCAAGCACTCCCTCACATGACGTAAGACATACCCCTTGAGACCCTTACATGAGAATCTCTCACAAACCTGTCTGTATGTATTCAAGTATCCTGGGTGTCTGACTAATGGTGTGTCATGTACTACTCTTTAGATCTTCTCCTTGAGAGTGGAATCAGGGACAAGATATATTATTCCTTTGTAATATATGATTTCATCCACTATTGTGTACCTGTCATCCTGTATGTTTCCATCTATCAACTCCCTTGCAAAATATTTCTTTGAATATTCTACCAAAAGAAGATATTTCCAATCTACTGCAATCTCAGACATGGAAAATGTTGTAGGTCTCCTGAAAAAGGAATACGCAACCACATTGTTCTTCCCCTTGACATACTCTATGTCAAAATCATATTCCTGCACCTTGTTGACCCACTTTTGTTTCCTCTCACTCATGTCCTTCTGCTCAAGTAAATGTTTTAGACTGTTGTGATCTCTCTTCACCACAAAATGTCCTCCAACCAAATATTCTCTGGATTTGGCCAACACATGCATGATGGATATCATTTCATTGTCATAGATGGAAATAAGCCTCTCATTTTCCCCTAGATTATGTCTTTCAAAATATATGGGATGTTTTTTTTGCATCAACACTGCTCCTATCCCCTCTCTGGATGCGTCACACTCCGAAACAAAGGGTTGAGAAAATTCGGGAAGTTATAACACCGGACAAGTGCTCATCACTTCCTTCATCCATTCAAATGCCTTATGGGCCTCCTCTGTCCACTTGAATGCTCCCTTCTTCGTGAGTTTGGTCAATGGTGCACCAAGTTAGGAAATGCCCCTAACAAAGCATCGATAATAACTACATAACCCTGAGAAGCTCGGTATCTCTGTCAATGATCTGGGTGTGGGACAATCAAGTATTTCCCATATCTTCTCCTGGTGGACATGTACTCCCTGTGTGCCAATAATATGCCCCAGATACAAAATATTCGTCAAGCCAAACTTACACTTCATCTCTTTGGAATAAAATAACTGCTCTTCCATGATGTTGAGTATCTCATCTATGTGACGCAAATGATCTTCCCACGTTCTACTGTAAATGAATAGGTCATCAAATAATAACAGAAATAACTTCCTCAATTGTTTATTGAAGGTATGGTTCATGCATGACTGGAATTTAGCTAGAGAATTAGTCAAGCCAAAGGGCATGACTAGAAACTCATAATGTTCGTAGTGGCACCAGAAATTTGTCTTGTGTACATCCTCCTTGCGCACTTTGTTCTAATGATATCCTAATCTGAGGTAGATCTTTGAGAAGTAGATTGCCCCATGTAGCTCATCAATCCTTGGAACCATGTACCTGTTATTAATGGTCTTCTTGTTCAGAGCTCAATAATATATGCACATCCTCAGGGTGTCATCCTTTTTCTTCACCAATATTAGTGAAGAAGCAAAGGGACTAGAGTTAGGCCTGATGTGTCCCATCTCCAAAAGCTCCTGAATATCCTTCTCTATTTCATCCTTTAACTTCTTTAGATGTTGGTATGGGGTAGTGATGATGGGCTTATCCCCCTCCTTAAGGTCGATGGTATGCTCAAATATCGTAGTTGGTGGTACTCTTGGTGGAATGATCCAGAATCGGATCCAGGAGCTTGATGGGGCTCAGAAAGGCCTAAAAATAAAACTTCTCAGAATGGATGCAAAACAGACGTGTGCATAGGCCTCGTCGATACGAACCCAACGCAACTTGAACGGGCTCAAACGAACATCATATTCTCAAGTTATGGTGATCTGTTCTTTTTTCCAAATAGGCAGACAAAATGTTGATTGTACAGTCCGTGCAATGCCACATGGTGGCTGACTGTACAGGCCGCACAACTGACCTGGAAGACACAGTCAATGTTGATGTGGTAGATTCTGTTACAACTGACGTGGCATCTTCTGGAGGTGACACGTGGCAGGTTGACTGGGCGTACGAACAAATAATGTGGTAGGTACAGAAGGGACAATCAGGAAGTGACACGTGTCACCACTGCAAGGGTGACATGTGGCACGTCCATACAATGACATGTGGTACATCCGTATGGTGACACATGGTAGGGTACAAATGCTGACATGACAGACAAGTGGCAGGGTACGATGCTGATAGATGGAGCATTCAACACTTGACACATGGCATCAGAGTTGACAAATAGGGCGGTGCCACATGGCCCAGACATGGCACCTAGGCATTGGATTAAAGTTCATTGCAAAATTTGTTTGGAGCTTACTAGTTTTGAACCCCAAACCTCTCCGTGGGCTAGTGACTTGGCAGGTTGGGCTAGCCATCCCGCCTGCACGTTGGTTCTTAATCATATGCGACAAAGTATATTGTTAAAGTGGAATGGTCAGGTGTTTGGTGGAGTTTAGGGATGTGGCCTAGCCCCCAACCCACTCAACGGATGGCATAGAACCCTTCCATATGGCTCTGCCCGTTTATGCATTTTGCGCGATTGTAAAAATTACTCCAGCCCCGGTTCTAGGATACTTGGCATATCACTGTTTTGTTTGGTGGTTAGCGTGAGAGTATAGCAGTTAGCCCCGGTCAGCCAGGCTAGCCCACCGAATAGGGGGCATAATAGTGGACCAAATAAAAAGGGGCTTATCTATACTGTAGCATGTGGATCAATAAAACTTTGCCACATGGCCCTCAATGCGACCGAGGGGGCAAGAACTAAGGGGCTAAACTATTAGCGCCTAACCTGAGAGAACATGGAAAGCGCCCATATGAACAAGGGCCAGCTAAAAGGGGGTTGTGCCCTAATATATGTGTAAAAGTGGGTTTTTAAACCTTAGATTATGATTTATTATTGATTTTCTCCATAGATTTGGGGGATTTTGCCCATTATTGGGAGATATTGGGCCCTTTTTGAGGCCAGATCTTGGGAGGAAGTTGGGAGATGGTTACCAACTTCAAATATATATAAATTGGGCCTTCTTGAGGCCATGCAGGAGAGCATAAGAGGTTCAAAACATGTTTATGCTATCAGAATGTTGAGTCAGGGACATTTTTATGCAGGGAAGCTATTGAGGAGCACACCTTTGTAGGCCATTTCTGGGAGCCTCGTTCATCCGATTTTGGTGCCGTCAATTTTGATGGGTTCATGAGATCTAGTAGAACATGACCAGATCATTGTTGTAACCTTTTGGCACTATCATGATGTAATTGTAAATATTTGAACACAAATAATCAAATCCCAATGAGATAAGGCCAGAGACGTAGGCGAGATTGCCGAACTGCATTATCACATTGGTGTTGTGGTTTATTGTTGTTTTATGGTCTATTTCAGATTTGCATATGTGTATATGGTTGTTATGCTTCTTCTATAACTTCTTCCTCTTTCTTTCACTAGCAAATTTGGGTCATTTTGTGACAGCTATTTCGACACTCTTGCGACGTTATGTCATGGATATTGCGATGAATATTGAGTCTCCCAAACGTTGCTTCATGTGATGTGGCATGTGCGATGAACCTAGATTAACGTTGCAAGTGCGAGGACACTAGGGAAGTTATCACGATTGCGACAAATAAGAAATATCGTCTCCAGAATGACTAAGTAAATAAATCGTCGAAAGAGCGACCCAATAGGGAAATCATTGCAAGTGCGACAATAAAGAGAGCTTGTCACACACTCGACAATATAGGCAAACTAAGGAAAAATTTTGCGATGAATCAACTTTCGAAGTGGTCATTGCAAGAGCAACAAAAACATGGTATTTGCGACGAAATTTCTATACAAGTTTCGTAATTTGTATAGCAAGTTCATCGCAAGATTTTTACAGGTCGTCGCAATTGCAATGGAAACAGGGTATATTGCCATGAAATTGCTATACAATTTTCGTGATTTGTATAGCAAGTGCATCGCAAGATTTGTATAGGTCGTTGCAAGAGCAACGAAAACAGGGTATATTGCCTCAAAATTGCTATACAATTTTCATGATTTGTATAGAAAGTGCGTCGCAAGATTTCTATGGTGCGTCGAAATTGAGAGGATAACAATTTATTTAAAAAAAAATTAAAATTTAATTTTTGCGCAAAAAAAATAAAATTTGATTTTTGAGCCAATTATAGAAGGTGCTATGATTGCACACTAAAGAGGAACCATATGCATATATTCAATTTTGGTAGGTTCCCTTTTCATTTCTTTTATAAAAGAAAAATAAGAGGGTTGTTGTGGCCACAATAGTTGGTTGGTTGGTTGAGTCAGTTGACTGACCTGACTGTTCAAACTAACTATCTTCTTAAAACAATTATAGAATTATATCAAAAAACATTACTCTAACTTAGATTTACATATTTAACATCTCCCTGGCCTCAAAGCCTTCTTTTTCCTAAAAAGGTGAGGAAAAATAAATACTCAAACCTTCCAAAGAAATTATTGGTTTGTTGTTCAAATAAACTCTGATGGCCTTATATATGATTTTATATTATTTTTTTATATTTACTCATGGGTTATACATTTTAATATTGTGTCATTAAATACCTTCTTAAAAACACACACTTGAGGTGTTTCTAGCTAAATTTCTCATGTTACCGCTTAAACTCTCACCAAAGGAAAGTCCTACCCTGCGAGGGAGAGCTTGAGGAAATAGATAGGGAAGCCGCCCACTATCACCTTAGTTCCCTTGCCTCTACATTTGTAGGCCATGGTTTCTAAAATACGGAGGGTTTTCCTAGGGGGGTAATACTAAGTCCTGTCATTGCATTTCTAGACAGGTGAGGACAAGGACTTTGTTTGACTTTGGTTGACTTCTCTAAACTGATGCTTCAAGAAACGTAAGAGGAAAAAATTCTCAATGCATGCTTGGAAGGAAAACACTTACTTTATTAAACACAACACGCCAATGTACCATTACTCATAATTAGTGATCAAACAATATAAAATGTTCAAGGTGAGACTTTCTAAGTAAAAGGTATATATTCATTCGCAAGATAGTCGTCATTTAAAAAATTTCATATGGGCAAGAAGTGAAGCATGAACAAGTACTTATGAAACATTTAAGAATGAAATTGGGTCGTTATGATAGCAATGAAATAGAGCATCATTGTAACAAATTCATAACCAATATAAGTTTGCATCCATTTAATAAGTATATGCCATGAAACAGATAAAGTGTCACTATTGTAAAGAGAGAATAAGGCAACAAGCTCAATGTAATAACTTTAGAAGAAATACAATGCTACCAGATTAGCAAATTTCATTATTATATGTCAAGGCACAAAAATTATATCATGNGTTTGCATCCATTTAATAAGTATATGCCATGAAACAGATAAAGTGTCACTATTGTAAAGAGAGAATAAGGCAACAAGCTCAATGTAATAACTTTAGAAGAAATACAATGCTACCAGATTAGCAAATTTCATTATTATATGTCAAGGCACAAAAATTATATCATTAACCAAACTTATCATTCATTCATCAACACTTAGAAATTAATCCGTTTCTCATCATACAATATAGATCAATTCTTTGGAACCATTATTGTAGCATGAATCGACCCTCTCAACTAGCAAACAATGGAAATGTTGCACTGTTTGGGTAGATTGTTTGGGGTGGTTAAGGTAGGAATGTATTGTGGTCAACCAACCAAGCCAAAAGGCATGCAAACACCACAACAAAATATGGTTAACAAACCTTCATACAATAGTGAAAGAAGGCAACAATTGGACTAATTACAAGGTCCTTTGGAATTCCTTAACATATTTTGGCTTCTTTGGGATGTGGAAAACAAGATGTCATAAAAACATTGCAATACATCAACACTTTAATCACCATTGACAGTGGAATACTTCTGCAGTTTTATGACAGTCCTGGATAGAGTTTTGGATAACACATAGGAGGTAATGTCAAGGCTTGAAACTAGGTAATTTATCTCTCTTCAAAGTCGTTTGGACACCTATGGAAATGAATATAATGAAATCCTCGAAACAATGGAAAAAGAGAAGGGTTACAAATATCCTCGTACAACAATAAATCTCTACAGAAAAAAGGAATACTAGAAAAATCCCAGAACAACAATAAAGAACATGCAACAATTTCACTTTGAATGAGGTTGTTGGACCTTCCAATACATCCATTGATAGTTTATAATAACCTAGAACAACACTCCTTCAAAATGTTTCAATAAAAGTTATTTTCAACCCTAGTTATGTTGTATTGATTTCAACCATTCCAAGAAAAGTATGCATTAGGGCATCCATAAAAGTGATCAATTTCTACTTAAATTAAAAATGATTTTCAAACCCTCTTGGGATCAACATATATATATATGTTTCTTTGAGAACTAGTTAGCATGATTTGAACTAATATAAGTCAATGAGGCTCAATGCAATCTAGATTGAGGATAACACATTATGAAAACCTTTCCTAGTACTATCAAGGTGAATTGAAAGGTTGGCCAAGCAAAAGGATATAGCCATCAAACGCCCTACCTTAATGCATGAACAATAACTTCAATGATCAAAGGGTTAAGGTTAGAGAACTTACCTTGAGAACCCTCCAAAGTGGAGCATTTCACCCTTAATTCTTTGGCCTTATAGCAACCTTTTTATACCAAAAAAGCCTTTAAAAGTGCTTATATAAACCTTGAAAATGACTAAACATTAACAAAGAAAATAAATAGATTCTCAAACAAATATTAATCCAAGTTTCTCATTAATATCCAATGGTTTTAAATGAGGGAGGAATCTTCCTTTTATAGGTGAAGAGCCTCCTCAAATACAATACAACACAATGTGCTAGCTCAATACTATGAGGTCAAAACCATAGGAAAATACAACAAATCATCTAACAAATCCCTCAAAACCCTCCAAGAGCCAAATGAACCTAAAGAATGGTCCAAATATAATAATAAATGCCACAAGTGTGGGCAAGAGGGAGAGAATAAATTAGGTGCACTCCTCAATAAAGGTGAAATTTTCCCACGAGAGGGTGAATTATTGAGTCAACATTGTCCAAATACTCCCAAAGATCCTCCAACCAACTCCCTCAAATGATGGAAAGGTCCAAGTCTGGAATAACGAACTCAAGAAGATGACATTACCTCTCACATGTGTGAGCCATCCAAGTAAAAAGTTCAAGATAAATGGCATGTGTTGCCTCCTCTAGGTGGGTGCTTCTCAAGTAGATAAAAATAAAGCATGCCACATCATCACAAGGTCCAAATAACAACCTATAACCACCTCCATAATTTGTAACCAACTCATCCAATGCATTAACAACTGCCATGTGTGGTCCAAGTAGAGATAAATAATGCATAAGTTTGAATGAAACGTCAAATCGATAAAGGAGAATGAATTTGAGTGGTCCATGTTGCATGTGTGGCAACATGGCATCCCTCTCATGGATCGATGTACTATCATGGATCCCAATGTAGTGACATGAATCCCAAGGAAAATGGCATGGATCCCAATGTATGTAGTTATAATGATCATATATGAGTACATGGATCCCAATGTAGCATCATGGATCCCAATGCAATGTCATGGATATTGAGGCAAAATACATGTATCCCAATGCACAATATCCACTTGAAGTGATGGGTCTAGCCTCTTAGCAAGCCATTAATTGGTAGCACCTAGTGACATCTCATAGCACAACATAAAAAAGGGGGTTGGTTTTAATATTTTCCTAAGTCTTACCAAGGAGAACAATATTGACCCTTATACATGCATCAAGTCCTAAGACAACACATATTTCCTAAGCACCGAAGTGAAAGATAGGAAAAAATAATTAATAATGATGAAAGGGATTGGGTAAAGAGTTCATGTGATGACCCTCGACGTATTAGATATGCACAAGTCTTATTAATCATTTATTTATTCATCCACCTTTATTTAGCTAGGATTTTTACATATAATATCCTTCTAGAGATAGCTTAACATTGAGTTACCATCCTTAACATTATTTCTTACTACCCCTTTAAGAATTGTTTTTTTTAATGTTTGTTTTATTGAACAAGTTCCTTTTATTTAGACATTCATAGACAAACTAGAGACTAGGGGCATTGGCCTCATAGTGAGGGAGAATTGATAAAGATTTATATTTGGATTTTGACTTTATCTCTTCACCTCTTTTCCTTATTGGATTATTGACTCAGGCTTTATCAATTCGACCTTTCCTTTTGACCTTTGAGAAATCATACATGACCAAGATGAATTTTTTTATATGGATGGAATGAATAACACTCGAGAGTTAGAAAATGATTAGCATGGTTGGGATATGGATAATGATATCTATCCTAAGAACCCAATGGTATAGGTTAATCCAAGATATGACACACTTCTAACATAAAACATGTTCCCCAAGGTACTATAAGGAAAGTCATAAAACCATGTAATGTTATGAAATGCTACTAGGCAATCATTAGGTGTTTACCACTTTATGATGAGATAATAAGTTACATCATCCTTTCCAAATAAGTATTGATACATGGAATGTCAAACTAAGAAAATAGGAACCATGCCATACCGTACAACAACGCATCTATCATCTGAGGAGTTGGCTGCATGAAAGTGAGCTACACCATAGTTGAGCTAGCATGATCATGTTTTTGGTGGAGATCAATAAGAACTCTATCTAGATCTAGGGAATATGAGCATGACACATCATCCAAGAAACAACTTGAAACCCTTGCTAGCGTATCCAAAAATGTGTCACCTCTGATGGGGTAATATATGGCTCCTACTCGTGGACATGCACTCTGTGTAAGAATGTATGAGAAATCCATAATCTTTGTAGACCTGTGACCTACACACCATATAGCTTGGCACATGAAACAAAATTTGGGGTGAATCTACCACCCTAGTTAGACAAAAAAAAATACTTGGCACAAATAAAAAACTTCACCAAATATAAACATGAAAGTAAAGCAGGAAAACACGTGTAAGAAATTATTCTAAGAAAAATCAAATGCATCAATAAAATTAGGCAATGCATGAAAGTAAATACACAAAAAAAAGCAAAACATGACTGGAAGGAAAAAAATCATTCTAACTACTGCTCAAAGACCATATTCATGCCTACCTTATTGGATAACTAAGGGATGTGGCTTCTAGGTGAAATAAAATATCCAAATCAACCATTCAAGGGGATTACCAACATATGGAAACCTTCCCTTGTGTTTGGTTATCATCCAAAACACTGATATGCCAAGCATCAAGTGGGTATCAAGAATAATCTAACTCACTCTCAAGTATGGAACCTAGGTAAGTTAATATCTATGAAGTAGAAAGCCCAAACTATACCAAGGTTGACTCACCTCTCCAAAAAATTTCTCCATCCAAAGGTCAATAGGGACAATGTAAACACAAAATTGGGTCAACCCATTGAATTTTCTTGTAATATTATTGAGGACAAAATATTGTGAAGGAAACTCCAATGATGCAGATGGTTTGGAGTTATGCAACAACTTCACTTGGAGTAATTTTTTTTTTTTTTTTTTGAGGGTGTGTTTATCCCACACACCTTATTGAATATATGTGGGGGATAAACTAGGTTGTTTCTCATAGACACAATGCTCCCTTGCACATCAATGAAGTTTTTTTAAAGGGACAAATTAGTTGACATATGGTCAAAACTCTCTCATTGTTTCCATTATTGTGCCCTCTAATCAACAAAGTGAAGATTTGAA
>JASDQU010681662.1:29111-42633 GCA_032191745.1 Picea mariana | reverse complement strand
TAGAAAAAGACAAAACATATTTAAAAATCAATATAACATCATTTTAATAGAGCTTAAAAATGAGCCATATGACCCATTATGCTTGAAATAAACTTGATATGTACATTGTACGTTTTTAGATGCTCTCGACGCCGTCCCCACGGAGAGTGGTGCCGTCTTTTTCCACAGACAGATTTTGAGATTTTCTTTGTATTGTCCTCCATTAACAACGGGTCCTAGTTTGCATCCTTTTCGAAAGAGAACAGAAATTTCCATATTTCTAGTCGAATTGACAAGCACCTTTCCTGGACCAAAAGGCCTCACGTTGCACCACAAATATGACCATTTGTCGAGAAACACCCAAACATTGCCCACTCAGCTGCTTTTACAATCTCTGAATCCTCGAAAACAAGGATTGGAGTTTTCCGAGGGAACTGCAGAAAACAATTCAAATGTCTTAATTCTGTTTTTTCAAATTATTTCTTAAGGCTATATTTTACATGGGCTAAAATTTTGGAGTCATTATTAATGAGGATAAGGTCATTAATATAAAGAGAAAGTATTATGAGATGGTTACCCATTTTCTTGGTATAGACATTGGGTCTAGAAAGACATAAAAAAAAAAGTCAATGTCAACAAGAGGTTATCCATTTTACTATATCAAGTTTGTGGAGCTTTTTTAAGGTCATTTGTTGGTGTAAAATTTGAGACCGTGGTTCTTAGAGGTTACCAACAATGGTACCGTTGTAGTCTAGTAGCGCTAGCATATTCAACCTTTGGTAGGGGAAGCAAGTATCACCTGAAGTGCTTACTAGACTTGTGTGTAATAAAGTGAGTTAGCGAGAATACACCATTAGATCTGGCGTAACACAAGGAACACTCATACTTAAATGTAAAAGATCATATTATTATAAGTCTAAACCAAGTTATGCATTTGATAATCCATGTTGCGCAGCATAAAGATAAGTGCATACATCACAAAATCTTGTTAGACAATATCACAACTAGTAACTACACAAAATATGACAAAAGAATCATAAGAATCAACAAAATCAATGACAAAAGAAGAACAAGAATCTAGCAACAATAGTAGATAACAACTCTCAATAATAACACTAGATCTCAGAATTATCTCATCCTCTTTTCAATTAGGCACACCAACAACGATAGCATCTAAGCAATTGCATTAGAAAGAATCAACCATTAGCCCTTTCCCATTACATTTTCCCTAATTTGTATCATTCCCTTAGTTGTTTCTTGATTTCGCTTCTATGCTTTCTTAATTCTTTTTCTATTGCTTTCCCGCTTTGTCTTTTCATGTGCTCGAAGCTTATAAACCTTTCTAATTCTTCCTCCAGCTAGCGTCTGATCTGTATTCACTGCTGGCATGTTGTCAATTAGCTTTCCGCCACTTAGATTTCTCACTGATATGCTCTAATGTTCTGCAAAACTTTAATATTTCTACAAAACTTGGCGGTCTTCAAAATGGAGGGCCCAACTGGTCTTGACCATAATCTTTGACTCGTCCCAAGTAAATATGATGGCTCATTCTCATGGCCTTATAGAAATGGAGGGCCTACACATGAAACTGATCATAGTGCGTGACCCAATCCTGCCATTTCCTTGCCAAAATCGAGGCACCAACAACAAATTCTTGCGTGGTGTTGACATCAGGCACCTTGGGCTTGGTAGCAAACAAAGCATTCCACTTTGTGTCAGCAAGGGAGTCCAACTTTTGAAGCGGAATGTACTCATCTTGGACTGTAAGCCTGAATTTATGAAGCGTTGTCTTCACAACTCAGTTAGCATCATCCATGGCATCTAACCTATCATCCACAGCTTGTATCTCGACAAACTTAGTCTCTTGATCGATATGGTCAGCAATGGACCGGGCTTTTGCATGCATATATTGAAGCCTAGTGTGCACCTCTTCGATACGTTTTCTACGTTGGTCCAATAAGCCAACCCATTTTGTGACAATATTGAAGGGTCGACGACATTCCTCGATCCAGGCATGAAGCGGGGACTTGACAATGGTACCCTCTTCTACTGCAGGTGTAAGATTCTAGAGGATCTCATTGGGTTGATACCAAAATGGGAATTGGTCTTTGAGACAACGGAATAGGTGGGTGGCCAACAATATCCACCTGGATCAAGGATTGAGATTTCTAGGATTTTAGGAGAAATGGAGGGGAATGGATCAGTGGTACCGATAGTTTTGGCAAGATGGTAAATAGAGTATGGAAAAGATGAGTCAAACTGGTTATGGGTTGGGGATGTTGGCCATGTGTGAGTGACAGTGGTGGTCCCACCGTTCTTGGGACTGGTGGCTTCCTCAACGATAGTGGTAGATTGTAGTTGCATGGGAGGGTGATCGAGAATATGGATGATGGAAGGCGTGGAGGGTGAAGTGAATGGGGTGGAAATATTAGTGTGTGTCCAAGGTGTGTTGGTATGCAATTGAGGTGGAATGGTGTGAGCTTGAGGTGGGATGGAGGAAAGGGGGGTAGCCTCAGTGATGACAGTATCATCGGGGGATTGGGAGGGGAAGTTGGTACACAAATTCTTCCGAGGAAAAATAGAAGTTTGGACCTCCCGTAATTTCTTACCTGGTATCGTGGCATCATCCAAAATGGATAAAAAAGGAATCAGGATAGGCTACCTTGGTATTTCTTCTAAATCGCCCTCATCATCCCCTCCCTAAGAACTGAAAAGTGTTCTATCGTTCTTGGTGGAACTAATCCTAGCATCAGAAGAATGTGTAGGAGATGACCTTTGTGCCATTGAGGACATCCCATAGGAGAAACCTTTCTTCTTGTTTTCAACAGTTACCTAGGACACAAGGTGAATTCCTTATCAAACTCGACTTCATCCAAGTAAAATGGTAACGAATGCATATGAAAAAGAGGTGGATCTTCCCCCAAAGGTCACACAAATGTATGGTCTCGGTTCATCCCGAACTGGATATTGCGGGTATGGATATTAAGTAGCGACTGTGGGATCCACGGCCTCTATTTTGTGGCAATCATCTCATCGTACGATTGTGCGAAGTGACATTATGAGCGACCTCATTGGTAGATGCAAGGAGAAAACTCCATGGGTCAAAAATCTTGGCAATATGACCATCAACATTGTAAGAAATATTGTGCCCCCTCGATGGTTTCCACTTCCACATGGAGAAGGTGTTACACATTATTTTCGTCACCCCTATGATTGTTAATGATGTAAACCTATCCTTTGTCTTTAGAAGGATCAATGGCCTTAATTCCTGAAGAAGAATGAAGATGCATTTTCCCAAAAAGATGAAAGTTATATTTTCCTTTGTAAAAAACTTATAAAAAGGGATCGTCACACCTTTCTCAGTGTTAAGGGTGCGATGATTTAGGATTTTCACAGGTTGCACCACAGTGGCCTACGACATTATCATGGTTTGCTTAGTTTTAAGGGTGCAATGATCTTGTTTACGAAGAAAAATATCATCTTCTCGACGTTTCTAGAATGGAAGCTTCGAGGGTGAGGTGGCCTCTAATCAGTTTGGATCTGAGTCGCATCCCTGTTCTCATGGGATCATCCTAACCTCCTCACCCTATCATTTTCAGCTTATAAAAGGAGAAGAGTTATCATGGGAAAATCTAGTTGGCTAGTGCTTAGCTGGTAAATTCTTGAGTTTTGTAGCTTGGAGTTTTTGGAGCTTTGAGTTTCACTTTTCCAAGGTGAGAATGTGAGTGACTTCCAAATCTACAGTCTTAGAATCCGTGTAGCAGAAGTGTGTGGGAAGCAAGGAACTATTGGAAGGGACCCTACAACATCAAGGCATTGGTTGTATTCTCCTTTTCATATCTTTAATATAGTGATATATTTATTTCCCAAAAAATTGGTCTTATTTTATTGTATGATTCATTGATCACATACATAGGTTTTGTTAAGTATACATTGTTGCTTTCACTTCGTTGGCTTATGTATTTTTACAATTTCAGCATCCCATAAGCCTAGGAATGGAGCGAGGATGACACTAGTGAGGACAAGCAACGTTTAAAAGGTATGTCATTTATCTCTTGTTAGTTAGTATGCTTGATAATTAAAACTTAGGGAAAATTTTATATTCTGTCTTGTTTTGTTCTAATTTCTTGTTGAAGTTAGGGAGATCATTTTATGTCATCACTTACCGATTTGTCTGATAACAAAAGGCAATGAGCAAGTCACCATAGATGAAATATCCAACTCGGTCATGTGCATCGGCACAAGTCTGGAACAACTCAGTGAACAGGTGTTTGCACCAATTCATAGGTGCGTCATTCTTACTGAACTGTTCCACTGTAATGGCGTCCAGAGTACACTCTCCCTTCGTGTACTTTCACATAACCTTCCCCACAATCAGGTATAAAGCCATGTAGACTTACTTGTCATTAATCAACACAACATGTGCTCCTCAGCCTCTATGGCGTGTACCATATTTTTCATATAGGATCAATTCTCCCTTCTTATTGTGCTTCCCAAAGCCTTGAAAGCCTTCAATGACATCTTGGCCCTGTGTGGACAACCTGGTGAGCATATGGATGTCCTCCACATGGATTGGATAGGTCTAATCAGAGGGTATTGTTGTGCACTCTGCTGATCAAAAAATTTGGTGCAACTTCCAGCTTCTCTAGAAGTACCAAAGATAGGTAGTTCACGGAGACAAGACAAAGTGGAATCCCACAAGGGAATGTAATCAAGCTTATTTTGCCACTAGAAATATTCATCGATAAATGTAGAGAAATCCATGAAGGCATTGGTAGCCATGTGTGTGAATCTTGAGACTTCTGTAAAATCGAGGTCGACTGTAACACCCTAGGTTTTGAAACCTCATTTTAAATAATGTATTGTTACAATGTTGAGAGGCCAGAGTGCCCAAACAATTATTAAAATGCCAGTGTGCCCAAGACATGTAATGTTTTTATCATTATTAATAATAAATACATTGTTGGTTGCTAGACGGACAAGGACTAGAGTTATAGGGGGCTATGATTCCACAAGGGAGGGGGCTTGAGAGGC
Organism: Picea mariana; assembly: GCA_032191745.1. Classification (NCBI taxonomy): domain Eukaryota; kingdom Viridiplantae; phylum Streptophyta; class Pinopsida; order Pinales; family Pinaceae; genus Picea; species Picea mariana. The sequence goes on along the minus strand of JASDQU010681662.1, from coordinate 37,620 downwards.
TAAATGTTTATTCCTATGTTAATTACCTTTTTGCCTAAAGGGGGTGGATCGGTTACGTGAGCTTCTTGGGGAGGCCAGGAGGTTCTTGATTTCCCCACAAACATATTTAAACCCGCCCTTGGTCTGATTGTGGGGTTGGTCATTGGCTTATCTGCTCTGTCACCTTTGTGCTACCTCATTCTTACCCTCATGCACTCCCATGGACTTACCTCCTCCATCCATCCTCACCTACCTATTGGTCTCGAGAAGGGGGACCAAAATGCAACAGAATTATCCATGGGATAGTTGGCTGTAGTGGCTGTTGGTGTGATCCAATCATGTCTTGAGGCCTACATGTATAAGATGCAGTGGCTTATGTTCAACATGGCTCACAACTGCGAGTCCTGAGAGTTCTAGCATTGAGATTCTTGACCAGTTTCGCTGGAGGGCCAAATAAGGAGAAGGACTGCTTGAAGGACTGTGTGGCAGAGAAAGGTGGAGGTTCATTCTCTTAGGTGGTGTAAGTTGGGTAGAAGAGAGCTGGGTACTTGGATTGTTGTGAGTACTGGAAAGCCTGTGAGCGCTTGAGAGCTGTTTGGTTCGGGAAGCCAGGTTCACTCTGGAACCATCCTTGTGGATTCATATCCCTGGCTTGGGGGTGACACTGTTGTTGAGATTTGGAGCAATAGTGTCTATAGTTGGGTGGAACGTCCTTGGTTTGCAACCAGTTGGTGTCATATTTCATAAAGAAAAGTGCTCTCTGTTGTGATATTATTATCTTTTTATGAATATTTTTCCGTTGTATATTTAATTATCATAAATTGAATCTTTAGAACATGCATGTTTGTTGGATATTGTTGTGCATGTCCGTAATTCTCTTATCTTATGCATCTTTATTAAACAAAGAAGGTATCGGTATGAGAAATAAGTCCAAGGGTGGGCTTGCAGGTAGCATACCCTGGCCTATGGCTAGCTGGGTATGTTACAAATTGGTATCAAAGCTTCTGGTTGAAACACCAAGCCGGTATGGGCCAGGTCTGTTGGTCAGATTCTTGTGGTCAAGATCAAACTCTGACCGTGAAAGTGGAAAGCTCAGGAGGAATGGCGTTTCAGAAGCTACAAAGGAGATGGAACGCCATAGATCCTCTGTAAGAGTTCGAAGGATCGTGACCATTCCTGTTGAATTTGGGAGAGATCGCCACTGTAGGATCAAGAGAGATTTGGGATCGTTGGATTGGAGGACAGGTGAATAGGGGTCGTCCGATAAAAAGGAAGCAACATTAAGATCATGACCGTCAGATCCCATTGGAGAGAGATATCAACGACTAGTAGGCATTGCGGGGAACCAAGTTGCATGGGAGTTAATTTCCCAAGGCGGTCCCGCAATCCAAACCACGGTTTTTCCAAGGGGTTACATGTCAGCGTGAGGAGAATTGCAAGGTGAAAAGCAGGTTACTCCAGAACGTCGATGCGTGCCCCTACAAATTGAAAGGCATGTAGTGATGTGATATGTTAGTGCTCGAGCAACGAACCTCTGAAGAGCTGAAGTAGTTGGGAACCATCGATCTATAAGAAGACACGCATCCACCGATCGCGTGCCTTAGATAAAACACTCTAGGAAAAAATGAGCGAGGAGGGGGTTTGAAGTTTGAGACTTCTGAAACCCAAAGACCCAAAAGGATCTCGACCATCGATCTGCCGAGAGACACGCATCATCAGATCTAGGGCTTTAGACCAAATCTAGTGGGCCTAGACAAGTTTTGAAAATTGAGATTTCCAGAGTCCAAAGTCCCAAAGGAATCATAGTCGTCGATCCATGGGAGACACGTGTCATAATATCGCGAGCTTCAGACAAAAATATTTTTTTTAGGGAAAAAGGTTGAAGTTTGAAACCTCCGAAGTCCGGAGCCCCGAAGTAAAAAATAGTTGTCAGATTGAGGAGGACATGTGGAGCATATTTGTGAACTCTGGGGGAAGACCTGAAGTGAATCTTATTCATCCAATCCAGGGGAACACATGGCGATAGATTGGCCAGTTCGGGAGAATTGGAAGTGTGCTAGTATGAAAACAATATCACAACTAGTAACTACACAAAATATTACAAAATAATCAGAAGAATCAACAAAATCCATGACAAAAGAAGAACAAGAATCTAGCAACACTAGTAGATAACAACTCTCAATAATAACACTAGATCTCAGAATTAGCTCGTCCTCTTTTCAATTAGGCACACCAACAATGATAGCATCTAAGCAATTGCATTAGAAAGAATCAACCATTAGCCCTTTCCCATTACATTTTCCCCAATTTGTATCATTCCCTTAGTTGTTTCTTGATTTCGCTTCTATGCTTTCTTGATTCTTTTTCTGTTGCTTTCCCACTTTGTCTTTTCATGTGCTCGAAGCTTATAAACCTTTCTGATTCTTCCTCCAGCTAGCGTCTGATCTGTATTCACTGCTGGCATGTTGTCAATTAGCTTTCCGCCACTTAGATTTCTCACTGATATGCTCTAATGTTCTGCAAAACTTTAATATTTATGCAAAACTTGGCGGTCTTCAAAATGGAGGGCCCAATCGGCCTTGACCATAATCTTTGACTCGTCCCAAGTAAATATGATGGATCATTCTCATGGCCTTATAGAAATGGAGGGCCTACACATGAAACTGATCATAGTGCGTGACCCAATCCTCCCATTTTCTTGCCAAAATCGAGGCACCAACAACAAATTCTTGTGTGGTGTTGACATCAGGCACCTTGGGCTTGGTAGTGAACAAAGCATTCCACTTTGTGTCAGCAAGGGAGTCCAACTTTTGAAGTGGAATGTACTCATCTTGGACTGTAGGCCCGAATTTATGAAGCGTTGTCTTCACAACTCAGTTAGCATCATCCATGGCATCTAACCTATCATCCACAGCTTGTATCTCGACAAACTTAGTCGCTTGATCGATATGGTCAGCAATGGACCGGGTTTCTGCATGCATCTGTTGAAGCCTAGTGTGCATCTCTTCGATAGGTTTTCTACGTTGGTCCAATAATCCAACCCATTCTGTGACAATATCAAAGGGTCGACGACATTCCTCGGTCCAGGCATGAAGCAGGGACTTGACAATGGTACCCTCTTCGACTGCAAGTGTAAGATTCTGGAGCATCTCTTTGGGTTGATACCAAAATGGGAATTGGTCTTTGAGACAGTGGAATAGGTGGGTGGCCAACAATATCCACTTGGATCAAGGACTGAGATTTCTAGGATTTTAGGAGAAATGGAGGGGAATGGACCAGTGGTACCGATAGTTTTAGCAGGATGGTAAATAGAGTCTGGGAAAGATGAGTCAAAATGGTTATGGGTTGGGGATGTTGGCGGTGTGTGAGTGACGGTGGTGGTCCCACTGTTCTGTGGACTGGTGGCTTCCTCAACGATAGTGGTAGATTGTAGCTGCATGGGAGGGTCATCGAGAATATGGATGATGGAAGGCGTGGAGGGTGAAGTGAATGGGGTGGAAATATTAGTGCGTGTCTGGGGTGTGTTGGTATGCAATTGAGGTGGAATGGTGTGAGCTTGAGGTGGGATGGAGGAAAGGGGGGTAGCCTCAATGGTGATAGTATCACCGAGGGATTGGAAGGGGGAGTTGGTACACAAATTCTTCCGAGGAAAAATAGAAGTTTGGACCTCCCGTAATTTCTTACCTGGTATCGTGGCATCATCCAAAATGGATGAAAAAGGAATAAGGATAGACTACCTTGGTATTTCTTCTTCATCACCCTCATCATCCCCTCCCTAAGAACTGAAAAGTGTTCTATCATTCTTGGTGGAACTAATCCTGGCATCAGAAGACTGTGCAGAAGATGACCTTTGTGCCATTGAGGGCATCCCATAGGAGAAACCTTTCTTCTTGTTTTCAACAATTACCTAGGACACAAGGTGAATTCCTTGTCAAACGTGACTTCATCCAAGTAAAATGGTAACGACTGCATATGAAAAAGAGGTGGAGCTTCCCCCAAAGGTCACACAAATGTATGGTCTCGGTTCATCCCGAACTGGATATTGCGGGTATGGATATTAAGTAGTGACAGTGGGATCTGCGGCCTCTGTTTTGTGGCAATGATCTCATCGTACGATTGTGCGAAGTGACATTATGAGCGACCTCATTGGTAGATGCAAGGAGAAAATTCCATGGGTCAAAAATCTTGGCAATACGACCATCAACATTGTAAGAAATACTGTGCCCCCTCGATGGTTTCCACTTCCACATGGAGAAGGTGTTACACATTATTTTCGTCACCCCTATGATTGTTAATGATGTAAACCTATCCTTTGTCTTTAGAAGGATCAATGGCCTTAATTCCTGAAGAAGAATGAAGATACATTTTCCCAGAAAGATGAAAGTTATCTTTTCCTTTGTAAAAACCTTATAAAAAGGGATCGTCACACCTTTCTCAGTGTTAACGGTGCGACGATTTAGGATTGTTGAAGGTTGCACCACAATGGCCTGTGACTTTGTTGCAGTTTGCTTAGTTCTAAGGGTGCAACGATCTTGTTTACGAAGAAAAATATCATCTTCTCGACGTTTCTAGAATGGAAGCTTCGAGGGTGAGGTGGCCTCCGATCGGTTTGGATCTGGGTCGCATCCATGTTCTCATGGAATCATCCTAACCTCCTCACCCTATCATTTTCATCTTATAAAAGGAGAAGAGTTATCATGGGAAAAGCTAGTTGGCTAGTGCTTAGCTGGTAAATTCTTGAGTTAGCTTGTTCTTGAGTTTTGTAGCTTGGAGCTTTTGGAGCTTCTATGTTGGCTTTGAGTTTCACTTTTCCAAGGTGAGATTGTGAGTGACTTTCAAATCTACAGTCTTAGAATTCATGGAGCAGAAGTGTGTGGGAAGCAAGGAACTATTGGAAGGGACCCTACAACATCAAGTCATTGGTTGTATTCTCCTTTTCATATCTTTAATACAATGATATATTTATTTCCCATAAAATTGGTCTTATTTTATTGTATGACTCCTTGATCACATACATAGGTTTTGTTAAGTATAAATTGTTGATTTCACTTCGTTGGCTTATGTATTTTTACAATTTCAGCATCCCATAAGCCTTGGAATGGAGCGAGGACAAACAACGTTTAAAAGGTATGTCATTTATCTCTTGTTAGTTAGTATGCTTGATAATTAAAACTTAGGGAAAATTTTATATTCTATCTTGTTTTGTTCTAATTTCTTGTTGAAGTTAGGGAGATTAGTTTGTGTCTGCACTTACCGATTTGTCTGATAATAGAAGGCGACGAGAAAGTTGCCATAGATGAAATATCCAGCTCGGTCATGCGCATCGACACAAGTCTGGAACAACTCAGTGAGCAGGTGTTTGCACCAATTCATAGGTGCGTCATTCTTATTGAACTATTCCACTGTAATGGCGTCCAGAGTACACTCTTCCTTCGTGTACTTTCGTATAACCTTCCCCACAATCAGGTATAAATCCATGTAAACTTACTTGTCATTAATCAACGCAACGTGTGCTCCTCAGCCTCCACGGCGTGTACCATATTTTTCACATAGGATCAATTCTCCCTTCTTCTTATTGTGCTTCCCAAAGCCTTGGAAGCCTTCAGTGACATCTTGTCCCTGCATGGACAACCTGGTGAGCATATGGATGTCCTCCACATGGATTGGATAGGTCTAATCAGAGGGTATTGTTGTGCACTCTTCTGATCAAAAAATTTGGTGCAACTTCTAGCTTCTCTGGAAGTACCAAAGATAGGTAGGTCACGGAGACACGACAAAGTGGAATCCCGCAAGGGAATGTAATCAAGCTTCTTCTGCCACTAGAAATATTCATCGATAAATGTAGAGCAATCCATGAAGTCATTGGTAGCCATGTGTGTGAATTTTGCGACTTCTGTAAAATCAAGGTCGATTGTAACACCCCAGGTTTTGAAACCCCATTTTAAATAATGTATTGTTACGATGTTGAGAGGCCAGAGTGCCCAAACAATTATTAAAAGGCCAGTGTGCCCAAGACATGTAATGTTTTTATCATTATTAATAATAAATACATTGTTGGCTGCTAGACGGACAAGGACTAGAGTTATAGGGGTTTATGATTCCACAAGAGAGGGGGCTTGAGAGGCTAAATGTTTATTCCTATGTTAATTACCTTTTTTCCTAAAGGGGGTGGATCGGTTACGTAAGCTTCTTGGGGAGGCCAAGAGGTTCTTTATTTCCCCACGAACATACTTAAACCTGCCCTTGGTCTGATTGTGAAGTTGGTCATTGGCTTGTCTACTCTGTCACCTTTGTTCTACCTCATTCTTACCCTCACGCACTCCCATGCACTTACCTCCTCCATCCATCCTCACCTGCCTATTGGTCTTGAGAAGGGGGACCGAAATGCAATAGAATCATCCACGAGATAGTTGGTTGTAGTGTCTGCTGGTGTGATCTAATCATGCCTTGAGGCTTGCATGTATAAGATGCAGTGGCTTGTGTTCAACATGGATCACATTTGCGAGTCCTAAGAGTTCCAACATTGAGATTCTATACCAGTTGTGCTGGAGGCCCAAATAAGGAGAAGGACTACCTGAGGGACTGCGTGACAGAGAAAGGTGGAGGTTCATTCTCTCAGGTGGTGTAAGTTGGGTAGAAGAGAGCTGAGTACTTGGATTGTTGTGAGTATTGGGAAGTCTACGAGTGCTTGAGAGATGATTGGTTTGGGAAGCCAGGTTCACTCTGGAACCATCCTTGTGGATTCATAGCCCTGGTTCGGGGGTGACATTGTTGTTGATATTTGGAGCAATAGTGTCTACGGTTGGGTGGAACGTCCTTGATTTGCAACTAGTTGGTGTCATATTTCATAAAGATAAGTGCTCTCTATTGTGATATTATTATCTGTTTATGAATGTTTTTCCATTGTATATTTAATTATCGTAAATTGAATCTTTAGAACATGCATGTTTGTTGGATATTGTTTTGCATGTCCGTAATTCTCTTATCTTATGCATATTTATTAAACAAAGAAGGTATCGGTATGAGAAAGAATTCCAAGGGAAGTCTTGCAGGTAGCATACCCCAGCCTATGGCTGACTGGGTATGTTACAGATTGGTATCAAAGCTTCTGGTTGAAACACCGGGTCTATTGGTCAGAGTCTCATGGCTGAGATCAAACTATGACCGTGAAATTGAAAAACTTAGGAGGAATGGAGTTTCAGAAGCTATGCAGGAGACAAAGCGTCATAGATCCTCTGTAAGGGTTCGAAGGATTGTGACCATTCTTGTTGAATTCGGGAGAGATTGCCACTGTAGGATCAAGAGAGATCCGGGATAGTTGGATTGGAGGAAAGGTGAACAGGGTCATCCGATAAAAAGGAAGCAACGTTAAGATCACGACCGTTGGATCCCATTGGAGAGAGAGATCAACGACCGACATGCATTGTGGGGAACTGAGTTGCATGGGAGTTAATTTCCCAAGGCGATCCCACAATCCAAACCACGTTTTTTCCAAGGGGTTATGTGTCAGTGTGAGGAGAATTGCGGGGTGAAAAGCGGGTTACTCCAGAATGTCGATGCGCGCCCCCAAAAATTGAAAGGCATGCAATGATGTGACATGTTAGCGCTCGAGCGACGAACCTTCGAAGAGCTGAAGTAGCTGGGAACCGTCGATCTGTAGGAGGACACACGTCCACCGATCGCGTGCTCCGGATAAAACACTCCGGGAAAAAGTGAGTGAGGAGGGGGTTTGAAGTTTGAGACTTCCGAAACCCAAAGACCCAAAATGATCTGGGCCATCGATCTGCCAAGAGACACGCATCACCAAATCCAAGGCTTCAGATGAAATCCAGTGGGCCCAGACAAGTTTTGAAAATTGAGATTTCCGGAGTCCGGAGTCCTGAAGGAATCGTAGTCGTCGATCCACGAGAGACACGTGTCAAAATATCACGATCTTTGGACAAAAACATTTTTTTTAGGGAAAAAGGTTGAAGTTTGAAATCTCCGAAGTCCGGAGCCCTGAAGTAAAAAATAGTCGTCAGATTGAGGAGGACATGTGGAGCATATTTGTGAACTCTGGGTGAAGACCTGAAGTGAATCTTATTCGTCCGATCCAGGGGGAAACATGGCGATAGATTGGCCAGTTGAGGAATTCAGAGTTCGGGAGAATTGGAAGTGTGCTAGTATGAAAACTCTCGAAGTCCCAAAACTCGAAGAGCCGGAGTGGTGGGGCACGATGACGTCACCTGGAGGTGATGTGGACCCCAGAATTATGAAGAGACGTGGCTTGCAGATGTTACTTTGGATGACATGGACACATGGGATGTGTTCCACGTGTCAATAAGTTTTGAGCATTTGGAGTATTGAAAATTCAATTAGAGCGTGACATGTGTCACCCGCCTAATTGGGCCACGTGTCTGCTTCCAGTATTTCTCCATGTGGCTACAGATCGTGCAGTCCAAAGACTGGGCATGCCAGAGGGGAAAGATGTGACAGGTTGCGTTGGGTCGAAAACTCCCGAAGGCCAGAGTGCATCTTGACCGTTGATTAT
>JASDQU010681662.1:0-20498 GCA_032191745.1 Picea mariana | reverse complement strand
GAGATTTGGAGAAATAGTGTCTACGGTTGGGTGGAACGTCCTTGGTCTGCAGCCATTTGGTGTCATCTTTCATAAAAATAAGTTATCTCTGTTGTGATATTATTATCCATGTATGAATGTTTTTCCATTGTATATTTAATTATCGTAAATTGAATCTTTAGAACATGCATGTTTGTTGGATATTGTTGTGCATGTCCATAATTCTCTTATCTTATGCATCTTTATTAAAAAAATAAGGTATCAGTATGAGAAAGAAGTCCAAGGGTGGGCTTGCAGTTGCATACCCCGGCCTGTGGCTGGATGGGTATGTTACATCGACCAACCTGGTTTGTTTGACCTTCCCATGCATTTCACCTTGAATAGTGACCCGTGGATCAATAAACTCCGATGGAACAACGGTTCTGAGAGCCCCTCGACCAGTTGTTTGAACCATTGGAATAGGGAGACACTGGTAAACAAATAACACTGGGGAACCAAGTCGTGGACGTGGGCTTACAGAGTGCTCAAGAGGATCCAGGACTAACTCTACAACAAGCGCGATGATAAAACAAAACATGAATCCATCATCCAAAGGCATTTTTATAAGCATTATGCAGAAGGTGACGTGAGGACCATGCATTGAATGCTACAGGATGACAAGAGTGGGAATTAACATCAACTAAATCCTTCAAACTCAGAAAAATACACAACGTGATTGGGGAAAATAAATGCATAAACAGAAAGTTTGGAATGGGATAGAAGATCAACTCAGGAAAGTAATGAGTTGGCATGTGGTTAACTGAAAAAAGAACGAATAATTGTTAATATTTAATTGGCTATGACAGGAAGATACGCGAGGATGAATAAAAAGGTACTAATGTATTTTAATGACCCACATGATGAAACAAGGGCATTCAATTCAAACTTCAACAAAATTAAGTACAAGATGATGTGATTGAGACTTCCCCAACCAAAAAGGTGATATCCAGGTTGAATGACATGGAAATAACTACTAAACCTGTAGGGTTGGTGACAGCTAGACACGTCACCATTTTATTGATGAAGATGGAAAAAAGACAAAATTAGAAATCCTACCTACATAACACACTCTTGAAGACAAGAGTGGACCAAAACCTAATTTATGAGGCACAAAGGTAGGGCTTCAAGCATGTTCCATTCACCCAACCGGGTAGAATAATTCCATCAAGTTGCACTAATTTGACAGCTCCAGAGTCACGGATATTCGCAACTATGAAAGGACCAAGCTAGTGTATCTGTAGTTTTTTGGGATATTTCTGATACGTGTTGTTGTATAAGAGCATGAGGCCACCTTGCACAAATGATTTATGCTTTATATGTCAATCATGCCAGGATTTTTTCTAGGATTTATCCACAATTTGATGATAATATTATAAGAATCTAGCTTTCTCAATTTCCATCAATTCTTCAACCCACTCAGCAAGGGAGTCATCATCTATCAACTTAGTATCTTGTGCAATGAATAGAATTGGGGTGATAAAATCAGGTGGCACAACTACTTCCATACCATATACTAGTTGGAAAGGAGTATATTCGTTTAATCTCTTTGTGGTAGTCCTATACGCCTATAACACAATTGGAACTCGCTCCTCCCAATCATCCCTATTTGCGCAACAGACTTTAGTCATCCCCATCTCCAAGATTTTATTAAATTCTTCCACTGTTCCATTAGCCTGCGGATGGTAGGGACTGCTCTTATGATGTTAAATCAGAAATTCTCTTGTAATGGTTGCAATAGTCTCACTAAGAAAGTGGGTTCCTTGATCACTAGTCAAGCTCCAAGGACAACCAAACCTAGTAATAACATTTTCAAAAATAAATCATGTTGCAATGGATGTAGATAAATCCCAAACATCCTCTGCTTCATCCCATTGAATCAGATAATCAGTTACGGTAATTATGTATCTTTCCTTTAAATTCTTAGCAGTAGGATTGATCGAACCGATGAAATTGACAATCCACTTTTCAAAGGCTTGCAGTGCTCTGACAGGGTGTAGAGGTAACTCATCATGAATAGATGTATTTCCTACTCTTTGACATACATCGCAGGCCCGAGCATATTCCTTAGCATATTTACACATTATAGGCCACAATATCCCTACTTGTAATATCTTTATGGCAATAGCCTTTCCGCCAACGTGTCCTCCCGCAACTCCACTATGACATTCCCATAGAATATCATGTCTTTCATGGTATAACACACAACGTAGAAAGATATTATCCAATCCCAATTTGTATAGTTGGCCCAAAATCAGTTGATAATCCACTGCACGAACCATGAGGTGCCTCTTTTGGGTCACGGAATATTCTTTCGGAATAACACCAATAGTCAGGAACAGGGAAATGTCCAAAAGATAATTAGGAATAACCTGAATATGAAAAAGATCTACATCAAGGATCTAATCATCTACAACTCCGCCACTTTCTCCTGAATCTAGTCTCGAAAAATGATATGGCCCCACATTTAGTTTACGAGGCTTGACAATGACCTCAAAAGAGAACACCTAGAATAACAACAACCATCTGCAAATTCGTCTTGAAAATAGGAAGTCTTGGAAATAATGGCTTTGAAGGAATTCCCAACAAGTGTTTTGGCGTCGAGCCTCCTCATGTACCTGCCAAGTGGTTGGAATTTGTCCCAAAGAGTGAATAAACTGATGCATCCAAAATTGAGAAGGTAGTTGTGCAACTTCCCAGAACGGAATACAATGCGTAACATGCTCCCTTGGATCAAAAAACCCATCATATACTACCAAAGTTGAGGTCGGACTATTTGGTTCCCGATATTTATTTGGATAAGTAACTGGTGACAGGGGAATAAAGAGATATTGAATGGCATGCTTTACTTCATCCTAAGAAGACAAAGTACCCTTATGGGTGGCCCACCATCTAGCTAAAGAGGATCTTAATGCAATATCAAGTATAGGAATTCTTTGCTCTGGTGCAATTTTATCCTCTAAATCAACAAGAAAGATACATGAATATGAAGTTCCATCGTAAATAGGGTAGTCTATAACCTTTGATCCAATCCACCTGGAAGCTATGATAGTTGCGCAACGCCTTGAGAATTTCTCATATCTTCCATGTTCTTAGTTGTCAAATGCTACCTCTGAATCTTCTCCTACAAATTGAATACTCCACCAACTTACCAAGTTGTCTACAGTCGAGTTAATATATTCTACCTACATTCCTACAGTCAGAGTATAGATATGATCCAAGGAATCCTCTTCTATATTCCCCTCTACCAGATTCGTAGAGTGAGGACCTCAGTAGGGATATAGTGGTTGGGTTACTTTCATACCATCCACTTCAAAGGTCATTATTTCCTTCTTAATATCGATAACATCATAATTTTCATAATCCCAATCAATGCCCAATAGATATGGGTATGGTTTCTTCTCCCCCATGATTTCTATAACCTCAAAGTCAGCCATTGTCTTTATTCCATCTAAGTCCACTTAAAAATTCTACAGCCTCCCAAAAGGATAGATAAAATATTGAGTGGCCATTTGCAACTGGATGGGTGAATAGACAACCTTGGGATTACCCATGGATTCCCAGGTTTTCTTTGGTAGNCTCTCTAGAAGATGAGTAATAATCAGCTCTTTTGAGTTCCCTTCAATCGCTAAAGTCCCCTTGAGCATGTTCCACAACTCCTTGGTGAGTTGTTCGTCATTCAGAATGTCAAAAAATAATCGAAGCCACAACTCAATAGTTTGTGGGTGTCTCGCTCGAGGATATTTCTGTTCCACAAATTTTTCTGTGATTTTATCTTCAAGCTCATAGCTTGAGTCTGTAGGCATCGACATTATAGTATTAGCAATCCATCGAAATATCTCAATAACTTCCTTAAAGAATTTTTTTTGCACAAGGGGGTCATATTTAACATCTTCTGGTACCTCCCTTCGAATCTTTATTTGAGTTGATTTTTCAACATCGGCACCAGTCCTTGTTCCTCCTTGAGTAAAAATATTAATATTGGGTGCCTTTTATTCAGTGACAGGTCAGGGCTTATAATTTATCAAGTTGGTTCCTCCCTACCTCACGTGATATTCCCACTTTGTGATCAAATCATGGAAATCCTCAGTGGAATGGGTGTTGTTTCTACAATGGACACACCAAGGACTCCTTGGAAAAGGGCAATCTCTAGTGAGATGTCCCTGCTCATTGCGATTATAATACCTAGCTAGTCCTCTCCTGTTGTTTTTCCCACCTCTGCCACCTCAATGTCCTCCTCCAAATCCTTGAGGAGCTTCAGTGATATTGAATACAGACTGATCTAGTATGTTTGCAAGAGCATCCAAAGCGCACCACTACTTGGTAGTGTGGGTAGGTGACCCACATAATTCATAGTAAATTTTGTTCGGGACAAGAGTGATTTTTTGTAGTATTGTGTAGTGCCTCAGGTAATGCTCACAACTTCTACAAATTTCACAGTATTCATTATTTTGATTACCCTAATGGTTTGGGAAGGCATGGTATTGCACATGTCCATGTAATGGCGTTGTAGCTGCGACTTGTGCAACCCATTCAAATGGTCATATTGGTGGAGATGCCATCAGTTGCAGAGGGGGTCCTACACCCCTCATTCATGGACATTTTGTCAATGTATGACCCTCATTATAGCAACCCATACACCAGACCTGTGGGAGACCAACTCTTAGGAATGGTCAGTTCTTGAATTTTTTCAGTTAGAGTAGAAATTTTTCCTTGTAGTTGCGTAATATTATAGTCATTGGGTGGTATTATCACTCGCAAGCTGCCAGTATATCCCTCCATTGCCTTGATTTTCATATCATGTTCTAGGGATTCCCCCAAAGTGGCTATCCTCTGTTGGGTTAACATTATTAGGGTTAATCATAGAATTCCATGAATAAACCATTCCCTCTTGTGGTCTTTGTGGATGGTGTTTCCTGATTTTCCTATCGCATCTTTAAACCATTAATTATAATCCTAATAATATTCCTCATCTCTATGTTTAATCCCCCACAAATCAGAGAGGGATTGTTTTTCTGACTGGGGTAAATGGAATTTTTCTATGAACCGTTATTTGAATTCAGCAAGAGTGAAAGCTTATCCTTGAGGATTACCTGGTTCAATGAATTGCATATACCATTTCAAAGCACAACCTCTCAAAGTGGTCTGAAACTTGACTAATTTATTAGCATCCAAAGTCCCACGACACTACTAGATAGCCTCACAAAGGAACCATTGTTGTTCAACATCTTCATCCCCTTTACCTCAGAATTATGGGTATCGGGTGAGAGATCCGATGTGTTGATGTGCCATGGGATAACTTGGGGACCCTATCAAGATAAATCCTAAAGGTCCCACTTGCGATAAAACTAAAGAAATTGCCACACTAATACTACTGATACCACTCGAAATGATTGGACTAGAATGAGGAGAAATGACAAAATTTAAAGGAAAGTTTATTGTATAATTTACCATATTGGAAGATTGCATTGCGGGACTAGGAAATACAAGGCTAGTTCATGTTTCTTTGGGAATCACGGGATTCTTTAATCTGGGGGGTTGCATTAGGAGGCCATATCGTATCAAGTCCTGTAGGGTACTTCACATCTTCGAGCGTTGTAGGAGTTGGTTCTTCTGTAACTTATGTAGAGGTTACAATTGATTATTGTTCCTTGGTGGTGACCCCTATCTTGGTTCTTTCTTCCAAATTTTTTTCTCCTCATCTACTCTCTCCATAAATCTCACCTTTCTCTCCAAACATTTCCTTCAACCATTGGTTGGAAAACCTCCCACATGTCTATAACTCCTTCAACTTATCTAACTCTCTTTTATGATTCTTCTCAAAGTCGATCTCATTCCGCAATCGATCAGGCCTCTTCATCAACTTTCACATCTATTTTTTCTACCTCTTCTCAATCACCACATCCCTTTTCTAAGTCCACTCGTCTCTGGAAATATTCTCACGATGACCCCCCATACCTCAAGAACTTATGCATCCTAACTCATGGACCCTCACCTGAATCACCCACCCCTCATGCACAAGAGTTTTATGTTTCCATTTGAACCGACGGAACCGGTAGCATTTCCTCTTCCACCATCAAGATATTCATCCACAATGGGATTTCACATAGTAATATTCTGCAAGCTCCCTCGTAGAATATCACTTGTGCCTTTGAGAAAGACTGGTGGTTCTCTGCAGAAAATTCAATGATGTATCCCTATATGGTAGTTTGGACTGAGAAATACATAACTCAAGAAATATGGTGATCCAACTTGTGCAAAGTGGCTAGCTACTCAACATTCCAATTAAATATTTTCTTGAAGTGATGTTTAAATTCTAGAACTTCTTGCAATTGGTCTAGCCACTACTAAACCTCTTTTAGGAATTAGATCCAGAAGATTTTGTATTGGTCGCTTGAAGGTTTGGAATAGAAAATAATGTCCTTCACAACCCTTATAATTTTTTGTTTTAGTTCATCTTCTTGAAATATAAACTCATCACACCCTATTTCCCACCAATGTATAGTATCATATTTACAAAGGTGACGTTGCATCCTCTAAAAACTTGCTTAGAATCCAGGTCCCGGTAACAAAACCATTTGTTGGTGCAAAATTGGAGACTGAGGTTCTTAGAGGTTACCAACAAAGGTATCATTGTAGTCTAGTAGTGTTGGCATATTCAACCTTCCGCAGGGGAAGGAGGTCTCACCCAAAGCACTGACAAGACTTGTGTGTAATAAAGTGAGTTAGCGAGAATACACCATCAGATCTAGCATAACACAAGGAATATTCATATTTAAATGTAAAAGATTGGATCATTAGAAGTATAAACCAAGTTATGCATTCGATAATCCATTTTGTGCAACATAAAGATAAGTGCATACATCACAAAAGCTTGTTAGACAGTATTGCAACTAGTAACTACACAAAACAAGACAATTTGCACAGAAGAAAGATCATGCATTCATCCATATCATAAAAAAAAATTGGAGGCCCAAATAATCCATTTTGTATTATCATATCACAGACTAGTGTACATGAAGTATTCTTTCATATCGAAGCTTATACAACAGAATCAATGACAAAATAAGAACAAGAATCGAGCAACAACAGTCTAATAGTTCTCTCAATAATAACACTAGATCTCAGAATTAGCTTGTCTTGTTTTCAATTATACACACCAGTAGTGATAGCATCAAGCAATCACATTAGCGAGAATCAATCGTTAGCCATTTCCCATTACATTTTCCCCAATTTGTATCATTCCCTTGGTTGTTTCTTGATTCTGCTTCTATGGTTTCTTGATTTGGTTTTTGTTGCGTTCCCACTTTGTATTTTCCTGTGATCGAAGCTTCTAAACCTTTATTCGTATTCCTCCAGCTCGAGTATGATCAGTATTCATTATTGGCATGATGTCACTGAGATTTCTGCCACTTATATTTCTCACTAATATGCTCTATTGTTCCACAAAACTTAGCGGTCTTCAAAATGAAGGGCCCAACACCATTGAGAGATTTCTTAAGGGTTCAAACAACACTAGAGTTATTTTATCAACATAGATCCATCTTAAATCCGGAAATATTTCTTAAGGGTTCACTGAGAGTAGCGCGGTTATGTACAACCTAGTATGGGGGAGATGTTTTCATGTTAACGTTATGTTAGATAAGGTTACAATAAAAAAATTAAAAACACCTAAACTAAAAAATATTAATAATAATAAAAATAAAGTACTCTCAATTAAAAGAAAATAATTACACGCACCATTACATAGTACACACACATATAATAATATTCTTATAAAATCCACTTAAAAAGTAAATTAATATTTTTTAAGCTTTTAGGAATATTCTTTTCATTAATCTTTAAAAAAATTCTTACAATTTTTTATAAGATTTTCATTAATATTGTAAAAATTTTGAATGGATTTCTTGTAAAAATATTATGATATTTTTTCCCTTTCACTTTAACATTTTATATTTTATTTATTGTTTATAACATTTTTATTAAGATTGTTCACATTTGGATAGACTTGGCTTTGTAATATTTGTTCAATTAAATGATAAATTCTCATGTTTTGATATTTATAAAATACTTTGGTATTAACTTTCTACATAAAAAAAATTAATATTTGTAAAGTTCTATATTAACAAACAAAATTAAGTAGTGGTATCTTAAAGCTAAGCAATTAATCAGTTTTTGAATTAAATAACATTCTCCTCATTACATTTGAAGAATATCTTCGTAATAGTTTTCCATGTATGTTCTTCATATGTATTGTAATTCATTTAACATAGAGATCTTTATGAGCGTTGACTTATCTTTTAATTTGTTTTTCATTTTCATTATACGTTACAAGGAAAACATCTTGGATTGTAAAGTATCTATAATTGTAGGTATTAGAAATCCTGTAAGAGTAAAAGTGCTAAACACCTTATAGCGGAAGTTTAGTTCATATAAGACAAATCGATTGGCGTGTGTAATTATTACACACTAGTTTAGAATTTTTTGTTGTATGTATCATATAATTTTTATGCATTGGCTTCGCATTGTTTGCATATGAAGTATTGGTTCTTTTATATTTTTGTATGTTCCAATGTGTTTAAGTTATAGTGAGTTTTGGTGTGTTTAAGATAGCATGTATTCTGATGCTTTTATAATTAGTACGTACCAGTGCTTGTATTACCATGTGCATCGAAGGGTAGTGAAATTTTAAATAATCGAGGTGAGATGTCGATTTCATTATTTTTACTAAGTGTAAGTACATATATTATACTTAAAGTAGTGATGCATACATTATATTTAGAGACTCAATGCATATACTAAAATTAAAGCATTGATGCGTACATTATATTTAAATCCCCAGTGCATATTTTAAACATGGAAATCGTAAAATTTTGAAATGATAAATATTATTGTACATCATGTCATTTACGGAAAGATGTTTTTTCTTGCACCAGTGCGTTTTTTTAATTAATGGGAATTGGTTCATATGACTCCACAAAAAGCATCAATTTGAATATTATGACACACACCATCTAATGAGTTCATAAAAATATAGTACACTCATATGTATATATTTTAATTAATTGTTTTTTTTCACAAATTTTCAATTAATTATCCCAAAATCAAATATTTTTTGTAATAATAATATTTTAGATTTTTGTTAATGCATTTTGATATAATGATTGCATTATTTTATTATCCACCTTTGTTATTTCTAACAATGTAAATCATTCACATATTAATTATTCATCAACACACCATTTTACAACATTCGATAATGCAATAAAATAAGAAACGCATTTGATTATATATGAATAAGAGACCCATTGTCATACAAAAAGGGACAATGTAAATGTCCACAATAATCAAATTGCAACCAATATGTAGTTGATACACTTATTGGTAACATGTCCTCATGCAATTGGGACAGTATGTCGAGTACATTAAACAAAATCCCTAATTTTCATAGACAACTATTCCAAAACATACAACATGTAATAACATTCAAATATATTGATTTCTATTCATAACTTGAATTGTTGTCATTGCTCAAGTGCATGCCTCATTTTTTCATCATTTGTAAGCAATATTGTACTTTGGTTATTTAACCTAATGTTTTCTTGATCGGCTTGTTTTTTATATTCCACCNTATATATATATATATATATATATATATATATATATATATATATATATATATATACATATATATAATTGTGTAAATAAAAAAACATAACTTAGCAACAAGTATTTCATAAACAAAACACATTCTTTCAAAACCATGTTTCATGCCTTCTTTCAAAATATCCTTTATTGGTTGCATTCTATACTTTGTTTCATGTATGTTTAATATTCCATGACAAAGAAAAATCGATATAATTAATATAAATATTTCTACTTGTTTCATTAATTATTAAACAATGAAAGTTAAACAACATAGCTACTTACAAATTATTCCATTAAACCTTTATAGTTCTACATATACTCACAACCCATACTTAACCCAATGTTTATCAATTCATGGGTTGGATCCTCTTTGTATGCTAGCACCTATTAGAAGACAACCATGGACAAGTGTAAATTAATTCTTTAAATATAAAGATCACAAAAAATATGAAATATTAAGTAAAGATGAAAACGTAAATACTCACAAACTTTTTGATCATCATTTTATTCATCATCATCATTGATCTAGAATTGGATCCAGGAGCCAAATGGGGCTCAGAAAAGCCTGAAAGTAAAAGTTCTCAAAATCTCTTCAAAACGGACGTGTGCATAGACCTCGACGTCACAAACCCAACACAACTTGAACAAAATCAAATGGACGTCGTATGACCAATATATCGCGATCTCTTTATTTTTCCAAACATGCAAAAAAAAATGTTGACTGTACAATCCGTACAGTGTTGACATGGTAGCTGACTGTACAGGCCATATAGTCATACAATTGACATAGTAGAGTGCGTTGGCATGCTGACATCGATAGGTTGTTGACTGGGCAAGTACAAGTGGACCAATCAGAGTGTGACATGTCCGTACAACTGACATGGCAGGTCTGTACAGTCCGTATGACACGTGGCACTGACGTGGAAGGTATAGTGGATGTTGGCTGGTTATGACACATCGACATAAATGTGAACGAATGTTGTTTCGACACATGGGATTTTTTGGGCAAGTGGTATGGTGCCACGTGGCCCAGACATGGGCTACCATGTGGCACCCTTTTATTGAAATCTTTAGTTAAAAGTTTATGGGTCCGTGGGGGTCAAACCCATGACCTCCCTGGGCACCAAATATTTCACGTAGGTCGGGATACTAGCCCTCCTACACAGTGGGTATTAACAGCTTATGGCGCCACATTTATTTAAAGTGAAAGGTTTGTACATACGGGCGGAGTAAGGGTTGGGGCTAAGCCCCATCCCTCGACGAAAAATCTTCATACAACCTTTAGCACAGAACCATACCACATTCGTTGGCGTGTGATTTTTGTATGGTGTTTGGCCCATGCCCTAGTCACATGGAACCATGGCATATGACCGGGCTATGTGTCTTGTTGGTTGGCGTGAAGTTTAGGGGTTAGCCACGGTCGGCTAGGCTAGCCTGCCGACCAGGGGTGTAACCAAGGGCTAAACCATCGGGCGCTAACTATTTATATATGTGTGGAGCTATAAGCTCGAGGCCACATGGTCATAGGTGCGACCAGGAGTCAGGAAAAAAGGGATAAAGACCAGGGGGGTTGCACCTAGTCTAGCGCCGGGCCACATGGAGTGCGCCAGGTGACCAAGAGCCTAAGGAAAAGGGGTTGCGCCCAAATTTTTTCTTATTTGTGGGTTTAATACTATATTTTGATGTTTTTTAATGGATTTTAGCCTAATATTGGGAGATTTAATCCATTTTTGAAGGATCTTGGGCCCTTTTTGAGGCCAGATATTGGGGGGAGGTTGGGATATGGTTACCAACTTCAGGCCTATATAAACCATAGGCTATTGAATCCATGAAAGGGAGGTTCAAAGAAGAGAAATGTTGTTGAATTATTGAGTCAAATCCATTTTTATGCAAGGAAGCTATTGAGGAACGCACCTTTACGAGCCATTTCAGGGAGCTTCGTTCATCCGATTTGGGTGCCATCAATTTTGATGGGTTCTTGAGATCTAGTAGAACATGACCAGATCATTGTTGTAATCCATTGGCACTTTCATGATGTACATTTAAAGCTTCGAACATAAATAAGAAAGCCTCACCGTCACCCATTGAGACAAAGGCCTGAAGACGTAGGCGAGATTGTCGAACTATTATGTTTCCTCATTATTCCTTCCTCTTTAATTAGTTTCCTAAATGGTAAAATAACTCATGCAAGATAACTCCACCATTGTCGTTTAAAATATCTTTTTAGATCAAGTGGTATCAGAGCTAGTTGATGGTTGATATTTGAGTTTGCATGTTTATCAGGGAATATCTAATCTCCGTTGATAAAATGGCATCTACAGAGGTACTTTCTCATGATGAGAAGGATATACGAAAAACTCTCTTTTCCATGTCGGAGATGGTGAAAGTGTTGTATGAAGATTACTTGGAACGAAAGAGGTTGGTTCAAGGGAAAACTTCAAAGAACAACANCATTCATAAATTTCTCATTGTTCCCATCACGATGGTTCTTTTGGTTCATTTGAAAAACATACAAGAGGTATAGGTTTGAAATTTCTAACCAATATGGGATATGAAGGAAAGGGCCTTGGAAATAAGGGCAAAGGTATTGTTAATCCCATAGAGGTTGTGGAAATACCTCGTTATTTAGGATTGGGATATGGCGAAGAGGAGATTGGAGCATTCTCCAAGATGGGCTCCAAAACATCAGAAGAAAGTGATGCTTCAAATGACTAGCCTAAGTCATTGCAGGATCAATTCACGAAAGGTGACGGTGTATCATTCCTTGATGGTGATAGTGAATGAAAAACATCTCCAAAGAAAAGTGAGGATCAGCCAGGAAGATATAATGGTCATGATTTTTCCACATCTCTTTTTTATTATAAAAAACATAATCATGTAATCTGAAACTTGTGGAATATGTATCCTTGTACTTTTTGTCATTCACCCAAGCATTGTGTGGCAAAGTGTTGGAAGAGAAAATATTTGTACAAGAATTTTATGTCGACCAGGAAGGATACATGACATAAAGACCCAACTCCACAACGGAAGAAAGAGAAGGGAAAACAAGTCTGGATGCCAANAACATTTAATGCAATAGGGGTGGACATCAAAAGGTTAGTTGCTGGAAGCTTAATCGGGAGCTTCATCCAAAGAAGGAAAAAATGATTTTGCATGTACTCACAAAGGAAGAGGCATTACCAGTGAAGCAAGAGAAACACCATGAAGGAAATAAAATAGTCACTTGATTTTTCTAGAAGTGGATGTCACATCTTCATTGTATTTTGCTTCCATTAATGTAATCACACATGTTGAAATGGCGACCTGTTATAACATCAGTTTTGTACAACATAGTGTTTTTTTTTATCCTTATGAGTATGTAATCTGTAAGGTTAATTTTGTAACCTTTTGGAGGACCAAAAGGTCTTTAGTGGGGAGGTGTGATCTAGAATTGGATCCAGGAGCTAGATGGGGCTCAGAAAGGCCTAAATATCAAAGTACTTAGAATCTCTTCAAAACGGACGTGTTTGTATACCTTGACGTTACAAACCCAACACAACTTGAATGGGATAAAATGGACATTGTATGACCAATATTTCATGATCTGTTAATTTTTCCAAATAGGAAAAAAAAATGTTGATTGTACAGTCCGTACAATGTTGATGTGGCAGTTAACTGTACAGGTCATACGATCATACAATTGATGTGGCAGGGTGCGTTGGCATGCTAACGTGGATAGGTTTCTGACTGGGAAAGTATAGGTGGACCAAACAAAGTGTGACACATGTCACCACTATAAGGGTGACACATGGCACATCCGTACGACTTACGTGGCAAGTCTGTACAGTCTGTATGACACGTGGTGCTAACTTGGAAGGTACAATGGATGTTGAATGGTTATGACACATCAACAGACATGTGGACGAATGTTTTTTCGACACGTGGAAGTTTTTGGGCAAGTGGTATGGTGCCACATGGCCCAGACATGGGCTGCCACGTGGCACCCTTTTATTGACAGCTTTGGTTAAAATTTTATGGGTCTGTGGGGGTCGAACCTATTACCTCCCTAGGCACCAAATATTTCATGTAGGTCGGGCTACTATCCCTCCTACACGGTGGGTCTTAACAGCTTATGGCACCACATTTATTTAAAGTGAAAGGTTTGTACATACGGGCGGAGTAAGGGTTGGGGCTAAGCCCCAACCCCCAACGAAAACTCTTCATACGACCTTTAGCACAGAACCATACCGCATTTGTTGGCATGGGATTTTTGTATGTCATTTTTCCCAGGCCCTAATCGCATGGAACCATGGCATATGACCGGGCTATGTGTCTTTTTGGTTGGCGTGAAGTTTATGGGTTAGCCCCGGTCGACCGAGCTAGCCCATTGACCAGGGGCATAACCAAGGGCTAAACCATCAGGCGCTAAATTTTCATATATTCATGGAGCAATAAGCCCGAGGCCACATGGACATAGGTGCGACCAAGAGCCGAGAACAAAGGGCTAAAGACCAGGGAGGTTGTGCCCAGTCTAGCATTGGTCCACATGGAGCGTACCAAGTGACCAAGAGCCCGAGGAAAAGGGGTTGCACCCTGAATTTTTCCTATTTGTGGGTTTTATACTATATGTTAATGATTTTTAATGGATTTTAGCATGATATTGGGAGATTTAATCCATTTTTGGAGGATCTTGGGCCTTTTTGAGGTGAGATCTTGGGGGGAAGTTGGGAGATGGTTACCAACTTCAGTCCTATATAAACTAGAGGCTCTTGAAGCCATGAGAGGGAGGTTCAAAGCAGAGAAACGATGTTGAATTATTGAGGCAAATCCATTTTTATGCATGGAAGCTATTGAGGAGCGCACCTTTGCAGACCATTTATGGAATCTCTGTTCATCTGATTTGGGTGTCATCAGTTTTGATGGGTTCTTGATATCTGGTAGAACATGACCAACTCATTGTTTTAATCCATTGGCACTTTCATGATGTACATTTAAGTCTTCAAACATAAATAAGAAAGCCTCATCCACTGAGATAAAGGCTCAGAGTCGTAGGCGAGATTGTTGAACTCTGTTATCACTTTGGTGTTTTATGGTTTGTTGTTTTTCATGCTTATGTTCAGTTCTGTATATTTCTTAATGGTTGTTATGTTTCCTCATTATTCCTTCCTCTTTCATTAGTTTCCTAAATGGTAAAATAACTCATGCAAGATAACTCCACCATTGTCGTTTAAAAGATATTTTCAAATCAATCATGGCCATACAAAGTTTGTACATTCTTAACGAAAATCTTAAGAAATCCATCCAAAATTTGTACAATCTTAATGAAAATATTTTCAAAAAAATAAGTTTTTAAAGATTAAGAAAAAAAAAACTCTTTAAACCTTAAAAAAATACTATTTTTCTTTCTAAACAAATTTCATAAGGATTGAAATTCTTTTATGAAATGTCAATAAAAATAACAATTAATATTTTTTTCTCCAAACTAGAAATATAAAATAAATTATACATAATTATATAATATAATATAAAATGATAAGTCAATAAATACAGGTCTCTTTAATGAATATGTTTATAACAAAAAAGAAACAACCACTCTAATCATCCATCTTAAATATAAAGAGATTTTTTAAGGGTGCACTGAGAGTAGTGAGGAGCTCTATATCCCAGTATGAGGGAGATGTTGTCACATTAGCATTATGTTATATAAGGTTACATTAAAAAAAATAAAGTTTTATATTAAAGTTACATAAAAAAAATTAAAGTTTTATATTATATTATATAATTATGTATAACTTATTTTATATTTCTAGTTTGGAGAAAAAATCTTGTTTGTTATTATTGACACTTCAAAAAAGGGTTTCAATCCTTATGAAATTGGTTTAGAAAACAAATTACTATTTTTTTTAAGGTTTTAAGAATAATTTTTTTCTTAATTTTTAAAAATTTAAGAATATTTTCATTAAGAATGTATAAATTTTGGATCGATATCTTAATATTTTCATTAAGATTGTACAAATTTTGGATGGATAGTTAAAAGGGTTGATCACAAAGTGAGTATTTATGTTCTTGATCTTACTTAAGATTTCATGTTTGTTGTGATATTTATATTTAAATAATTAATTTACACTTGTCCATTGATGTCTTCTAGTAGGTGCTAACATACAAAGAGGAGCCAACCCATGAATTGATAGACATTGGGTTAAATATGGGTTGTGAGTATATGTTGAAATATGAAGATTTAATTGAACAATTTGTAAGTGGATATGTTGTTTAACGTTCCTTGTTTATAATTGATTAAACAAGAAAAACCCTGTATATTAATTGCATCGATTGTGTTTTGTCATGACATATTAAACATACATGAAACAAAGTATAGAATGAAACCAATAGAGGAGATTTTGAGAGAAGACATGAAGCATGGCTTCGAAAGAATGTGTATTGTTTATGAAAGAATTGATGCCAAGATATGTGTGTGTGTGCGTGTGTGTGCGTGTGTGTGTGTGGAAGATGAAGAGGTGGAACATAAAAAAGAATATGATTAAGAAAACATTATGTTAAATAACCAAACTACAATATCGCCTACAAATGAGGAATAAATGAGGCATGCAAGTAGTTTGAGCAATGAAAACAGTTCAAGTGATGAATAACAATCAATATAATTGAGTATTACTACAAGTTGTATGTTTTGGAATTTTGTCTCTCAAAATCAGGGATTTTGTTGAATGTACTCGACATATTGTCCCAATTGCATGGGGACATATTACCAATAAGTGTAACAATTACATATTGGTTGCAATTTTATTATTCTAGACCTTTACATTGTCTTTTTGTATGATAATGAGTCTCTTATTCATATATAATAAAACGAGTTTATTATTTTATTGCATTGTTGAATGTTGTAAAATGTTGTTTTGATGAATAATTAATATGTGGAAGATTTACATTATTACAAATAACAGAGGTGTAATTTGTCGGATAACGCATTAATGCAATCATTATATCAAAATGCAATAAAAAAAATATAAAAAATATTTGGTTTTGAGATTATTAAAAAAAACAATCGATTAAAATATATACATATCAATACACTATATTATTATGAATTCATTAAATGATGTGTGTCATAATATACAAAGAAATGTGTTTTGAGGCATCATATGCACCAGTG
Organism: Picea mariana; assembly: GCA_032191745.1. Classification (NCBI taxonomy): domain Eukaryota; kingdom Viridiplantae; phylum Streptophyta; class Pinopsida; order Pinales; family Pinaceae; genus Picea; species Picea mariana. The sequence goes on along the minus strand of JASDQU010681662.1, from coordinate 3,688 downwards.
TGAACTATTGAGAAAAAACATCATCCAATATATGACATAGTGTATGAAATATTTATCGTTTCAAAATTTTACGGTTCCCATGTTTAAAATACGCACCGAGGCTCTAAATACAATGTACACATTGATTCTTTAATTTTAGTATATGCACCAAGTCTCTAAATTTAATGTATGCATCGATGATTTATACACACTTACGCTTAATAAAATTAATGACATCGACATCTCACCTCGAATATTCAAAATTTCACTACCCTTCGGTCCACGTGGTAATACAAGCATTGATACACACTAATTATAGAAGCACAGGGGCGCACACTCTCTTAAATGCATCGGGTCTTACTATAACTTAAACACATCGAGGCGTATAGAAACTAAAAAGAACTGGTGCTTCATACACAAACAATGTGGAGCCGGTGCATATAGATTGTAAGAGCATTGGTGCTCTACATATAACAAAAAAAGAGAAATTGGTGAGTAATAATTATATGTGCACCGATGCATTTTTCTTATATGAATGCACTGGGGTAGGTTGTTTAAGAGCGCACTGATGTTTTTTGACAATAAAAACACCGAAAAAAAACCACCACTACAGCCTCTGGATGCCCAAATTGTTTTAGTTATATAGAACATTCGTTAAATTCTCAACTTCATATACTGGAGGGTTTTTTGAAAATTTTACCAAATCTTGTAACACTAAAAATATCAACATAAATTTGAGCTACAAAGTGTTTTTCTTATAAAATATAACGAATATGAAAAACAAATTAAAAAATAAATCAAATCTCCAAAAATGTGTTAAATAAATTACAATATATATATATAAAAAAAAAAAGAATATCCTTAGATACATGAAAAATTGTTAAGAAGATATTCTTCAAATGTAATGAAGAGAATGTTATTTAATTCAAAAAATAATTAATTTCTTAGCTTTAAGATATTATTACTTAGTTTTTGTTGGTTAATATAGAAATTTACAAATATTATTTTTTATTTTAGAAAATTAATCCCAAAGTCTTTTACAAGTATCAAAACCTGAAAATTTATCAATTAAATGAACAAATATCATCCAAATTTGAACAATCTTAATAATTTTTTTATAAAGAATAAATAAAATATTAAATATTAAAATGAAGAGGAAAAATGACCATTAGATTTTAAAAATCCCTATAACCAGAAATCCATCCAAAATTTGTACAATTTTAATAAAAATCTTATAAAAAAATTAAACAATTTTTTCAAAATTAAGAAAAAGAATATTCTTAAAACCTTAAAAAAAAAATATTAATTTTCTTTTCTAAACCAAATCTATCCAAAATTTGTACAATTTTAATGAAAATCTTATAAAAAATAAACAAAATTTTAAAAATTAAAATATATATATTCTTAAAACCTTAAAAAAATATTGATTTTCTTTATAAACCAATTTCATAAGAATTGAAATCCTTTTATGAAGAGTCAATAAAAAAAATTAATAAAAAAAATTTCTCCAAACTATAAATATAATATAATTTATATATAATTATATAATATAATATAAAAATGATATGTCAATAAATATGCATCTGTAAATATGTTCAATGAATATGTTTATAACCAAAAAAAACCTTTAATGCATTTATCAAGCACCTACTAACAAATCGATATATTTAAAAATTAAAATAACATTATTTCAATAAATAATCATATAATTTTAAAATGAACCTACTAACAAAAGCAATGCCTCATTAGGCTTTAGAATTTTAGAAAGAAATTGATTAAAAAAAATAATAATGAAACTTAGTAAATAATTAAAAATAATAATAATAATAATAATAATAATAAAATATATTTTAAAATTCAATATAAAATCATTTTAATAAATAATTATTATAATCTATAAATGAAATTTATGACTCATTTCTATTGAAACATGAATAACTTGTGAGATAGTGGAATTTTACCATTTAAAAATCTTCACAAAATATGTGATTACAAATAGATTAATCATAAATTAACAAAATTATTATAAAAATATAATATAAATAACAATAATAACAATAATATTAATAATAATTTAATTTGAAATTTAAGATTAAGATGAATACCAAATTCATATATAAAATACTTGTTAATGGGACAATGGGACATGGAACTTTTAAACACAACTATATATATATATATATATATATATATATATATATATATATATAATTTTATTAAGTTGTTTAAAAAAAATTAAAAAATAAAACACCAACCATTTGAAACCCAATGCCACAGTTATTAAACACCAATGGGTCGTCGCAAGATCAAATATTACCCACAACACTTTTCAAGGTGCATTGTTTTCTAGAAACACGAGAATTCAAAATTTATGATAAGGATGATACGAATGAGGCTGGGCTGATTAGAATATGGGGTTAGGATGAATAATATTCAAGGAATAATTTGTTAAAAATATAGAATTAATGAGTAGATTGATTAATGAGAATATGGTTCAAGATTTAAAAAAAAAATAAGAGATAAATGTGAAGTTAGAATTCTATTTGTTTGTTAAAAAATGTTATATTTGTTCAAGTTAAACACTTTAAGATCATAATTCATACAAATAGATAAAAAAGTGCATCCATGTATTATGTGGTTAAAATTGTTAAAGAGGGAAACAATGATCTTAGAGAACCCGACCATTTGAGGAAATCATCAACAAGTAATCCTCCATGCTCTTTAAATAGAGATGATGGACCAATCGAGTGTCAAGCCACAGATCAAGTGTTAATGTTAGTATCAAAAAGAATATGAATTATTGAGTTATTTTATGTCTAGAACATAATCATGATCATCAGATTAGTTAGTTACAAAATCGCACTAAAGAAACACACTTAATCTAAAAATTCATTAGACTAAATTGAACTTCATTAACTCCTAAGTGTCTAAATATTCTATCATCCCCCTTTCACAAAAACTTGGGATAAGATTGAAGGATTTACATAGGTAACACAATAGGAGAATGAAGGAGACATCAGAGCCTATCCCCCCTTAATGACAATTTCTTGAACTCCTAACATAGATCGATGTTTTGAAAAACTTTGTTTTTGTAAGATTCTTTGTGAAAATATTTTCAACTTGACCATCTATATGGCATTAAAGAACTTCGAGAACATGCGCTTGAATCAGATTTTTGATGAAATGCATGTGTATTTCAATGTGTTTGTTGTGCTAATGTTGAACTGGATCTTTGGTGAGTTGAATGACACTCTAATTATCATAGCAAAGTGTGATCAGATGTTGCTATTGGAATCCAAACTCTTAAAGGATCCATCAAAGACAAAGGGTTTCTTGATTTGCACTAACAACTACTTGATACTCTTATTCTACCGAAGAGAGAGCAAAGACACATTGTTTCTTATAATCCCAAGTGATAGGTCCAAAACCAAGATTTAGAACATAAATTGCAGTAGAATTTTGATCATCAAGGTCACCAACCCAATCAGAGTCAATGAAACCAACCAACAAAACAATCCTCTCTAATTGTAATGTATTCCAAACTGAATTGTACCCCGAATATACCAAAGTATCAAACCATTTTTTCTTTCTAATGGTTCTCATGAGAATTTTTCATATATTGGGAAACAAGACCAACAACAAAGGACATATCAAGACAACTATGAGTCAAATACAAAAGGCTACCAACTAATTGGAAGTACAAAGTGAC
>JASDQU010681661.1:65855-88348 GCA_032191745.1 Picea mariana | reverse complement strand
ATGGGGAGGTGTGATCCAGGGGATCAAATTTTGCTGAAAATTCAAAGTGCTTGGAATTGCTTCAAATCGAACGGGTGCGTAGGCCTTATCGTCACGAACCCAATGCAACTCGTTTGGGTTCAAACGGACGTCAGATGAGAGAGATATCATGTTCTGTTCAAATCGTCAAACATGCAAAACAAAATGTGTTGACTATATAGTCCGTACAGATGCTGATGTGGCAGAGATGTACGACACGTGGTAGGGCCATACGACACGTGGCAGGTGTTGGTTGGAAATTGGATGAAGAATTGTTTCTTGACACGTGGCATGGTGGCGAATGGATTGGTGACACGTGGCCTAAACAAGGGTCGCCACATGTCACCCAAACATTGGTTAAAACTTGTGTAGTCGACAGGAATCGACCCCGCGACCTCTGGGCAGGGGTATGGCCTTGGGAAGGGCTGCCCAACTGATGCGCCATTGTAGTGGTTCTTACCACTATATAGTTTTGTTATTATTTGAATTGCAATATGTTTTGGTTTGGGCGCGGATAGAGTTGGGGCTAAGCCCCAGCCCCCATCCATATATGTATACCATATGACTACCCGCGCACGTAGTTCAAACGGAGTCATAACACATATGACCGGTGGTCCATACAGCCCATAACACATACGACCTGTGGTCAATACATTGCACGGGAGTTTTATTACCAACGGTTATAAAACCGCGCCGATACTTGTCGCTCTATCATTTGACTTGGGACTTGGCCCCTTTTTGTATGTGCACGTGGTCGTATGGTAGGCCACATGCCCAATGGATTGGCGGTTAGGGTCTAGTCACGCCCTAACCATCCTACAGTTCGCACGGTTATGCGATTGTGCGCCCGATGCAAGGTTTTAGCACGAAATTGAGCGTGGGTGCTAGGTTGGACACACAGAGGTGCAAATTGTCGATCCAGAGACAACAAGTTTGAAGGGGAACTTCCAAGAAGCCTATCTTCTTCAATTTTTGGCCAAATCAGGTGTCGAAAAAAGCCCAGCTAGGGGTTTTTGGACGTTCTGAAGCCATTGGAGCCATCTATTTGGAATTTTGAGCATTGTAAAACACATATTTTATCACTTTGAGCAAATAATACAAAAGATCCATTGGAAGTTGGACCAGGAGATGTAGCCCAAGAGAGGGGTGAACTCCTTTATCATTTGTTGTGTTATGTGTTTTCTATTCACTGTTATTTGCTGCTTATTATCTACATCTTGAATGTGTATTTCTATAAAATTTTGTGTTTGCAAATTGATCCATTTGCATAAGAACACTTGAATTAAAACTTGCAAATATTTTCAAGAATACAAGTCTTTATCATTTTCGGATCACCAACATTATGGTTGTACATATCCTTAATGTACAACTCCAAACATCTACATCCATGGGATGAAAGTCTTCCTTATGTTCATTGTAGCTACAATATAATTATTTATAGTTTTATTGGTTGCAACCCTTTGTAAGTGTGGCCAGGTTTCCAACTATTGGTCACAATTGATGTAGCTCCACCCATTTTTCCAATACATGAAGATTCTTCCCATTCTTAGAAATTAGAATGAAGTAGACAAAGAAAAAAAATTTATTTAATGCATACAACACATATAACAACAAGTTCAAGATATTATATAGAAAACAAATCATGCAAAGAACATGCATTGTCATGATCAGTGAGTGCTACATGAGTTTCAAGTTAGTGATAAGGTATGGTTTCTTGTGATAGAAAGAGAGACTCACAGCTCCCCACAAGAAGATTGAACCACTCCAATATGGGTCTTACACAACGATCAACAAGGCTATAAGTGAGAATGATTTCGAATTGATACTTCAACCATTTGTCATCTTACACCTTGTTTTTATTGTGGAACTACTTCAACCATTCATTCTTCCCTTCTTTGACACCTTGGAGGTGGAAGGGAACTTGGCACCTACAAATGTCAACCTTGATTACTTGAGCATGCTATAGTGGAACAGTTCATGGACACAATGCCAATAAAAATACAATTGTGTTCGATTGTCAAGCATAATAATTTCTTTACCAAAACAAGTGGTTTACCAAGAACTAGATTCAACAAAACGTTTCCTATATTATACAAGAATGCAATGTGAATCATTTTTATCTAAAGAAAAAACATTCATGGCTAACTATTTGGAACATCCCAATAGCAATTTGAAATTACAAATATCTCAACCCATACAACTTATATTTTTTAATATAAAGAATAAATATAACTTAGACATATATTTCTACATTTGGACTCTCTTACATAAGTTGTTAAATGAAAAATATTGAACACACAACAAGAGATAAGATGTGGCCAAGAGTCAAGACAATAAACACTCAAATCATTGTTGTCATACTTGATTGGAATAAATACTTCTCTTTATTAAATTATTGTAGCCACTTAAAATCCCGATAAAGATAAGAATTTTTCATGAAAAATGGATTGAAATTCAAGACACCATACTCCCCATTTCGAACAAATCAAGTCATGTCAAGATGGGCATCGTGAAACATAAGTACTTTTTGGTCATTTAAGATCCGTAGGTTTGAGTGATTATTTCTATATAATTTGAGTGCTTCATAGGTTTTTAAGCACGTTGAATCCATTTCAACATTCAAAAGTGGATTTTAAATAACAAAAAATAGTGATTTTGTGCAAATTTATATCGCCACCAAAAAACCATTTCTTAAAACAGTTAAACAACACCTTAAAAAGATCCATTTCTAAATTTGCTATGTTTTAGCATAATTTTATTGAATAAATATTTTTTATAAAAAAATTAGTTTAGTAATAATTTAAAAATCTAATTTACAATAATATATAATTTTTAATATAAAATGATGTTTATTTCATAAGAATAATTACAAGAGTAAAGTTAATTTTTATTTTTGAATTATGGGAAAAACTTACTTCCAACTTATTTAATATGGTGTTAATTATTTTTTATAATTAAAAAAAATTATAATAATATATAAATTATAATATAATTGTATTTATATTAATGAAAATAATTTAAAAATGTGATGCCACTTTTAACGTATAAATTTTGAGATTGAAGATTTTCACATTTAATCATGTAAATTTTAATATACAATAATACTTTATGTCAAACATATAATAATATTTTATGTTAATCATATAATATAATTATTGTATATGTATTTAATGGGATTGATTTGTCAATTGTATGGAGAAAAGGATTGCTTAATATTTTAAAAATGTGATGCCACTTTTAACGTATAAATTTTAAGATTGAAGATTTTCACAATTAATCATGTAAATTTTAATATACAATAATATTTTATGTCAATCATATAATAATATTTTATGTCAACCATATAATTATTGGAAGGTTTTTTCAATTTATCGTAATCATTTATCATTGCAAATTCATTCCTTATTGATATTGGTTGATAACAGAAGATCATTCCTCAGATTGCAAAAGTCTAAAACTTGAAATGATATAATTATATTTATATGAATGAGAAACATTACAAAATTGTATTTATACCAATGAAAATCATTAAAAAGTATGTAAAATTCAACATATAAACAATGACATTTATGTCAATGACAATAATTACAAAAGAGTGGTGGCAAATTTTAATTTCAAATTCATTTTGAATACCCTATGAAAATCACTTCTAACCTACTCAATAAGTTTTTTTTGTACATCTAATGGTTTGATGTTATTATCCAAGGGGAAGCTTCCCGTGATAGCCTCCAACATGCATTCCCTATCATGAATAATTCTTATGTATTGCTATTCATTTATCAGTACACCATCGTATCTATAAAAAAAACAACAAATTGAAAAGTATAAGTATATTTTCAAAATTTATTTTGCAAATATGAGCTATAATAAAAATGAGAAGAGCCACATCATATGTTGTTGAAGCACTAATTCTAGAAAATGAAATAATCGTTCAAAATTATTTTCATTAATTGTATTTATATTAATGAAAATAATTTTAAAAGTGTATAAATTTTGAGACAAGATTTAAATATACAATAATATTTTATGTCAACCATACGATAATATTTTATGTAAACCATAATATTTTATGTCAACCATACAATTATTGGAAGGGTTTTCCAACTTATCGTAATCATTTATCATTGCAAATTCATTCCTTCTTGATAATGGTTGATAATGACCACATTGATCCATATTCAGAAGATCATTCCTCCAATCGCAAAAGTCTAAAACTTGAAACGATATAATTATATTTATATGAATGAGAAGCATTACAAAATTGTATTTTTACAAATGAAAATCATTAAAAAAATATGTAAAATTCAACATATAAACAATAACATTTATGTCAATGACAATAATTACAAAAGAGTGGTGAATCATTAAAAAAATATGTAAAATTCAACATATAAACAATAACATTTATGTCAATGACAATAATTACAAAAGAGTGGTGGCAAATTTTATTTTCAAATTCATTTTGAATACCCTATGAAAATCACTTCTAACCTACTCAACACGTTTTTTTGGACATCGAATAGTTGGATGCTATTTTCCAAGGGGAAGCTTCCCGTGACAGCCTCCAACATGCATTCCCTATCATGAATAATTCTTATGTATTGTTATTCATTTATTAGTAGACCATCATATCTATAAAAAGCGACAAATTGCAAAGTATAAGCATATTCTCAAAATTTATTTTGCAAGTACGAGCTACAATAAAAATGAGAAGAGCCACATCATTTGCAATTGAAGCATTATATTCTAGAAAATGAAACAACCATTCACATTAACCACAAGTCTATGCAATTTATGTAAACACAGACAAATTTGCAAGGTGATCATTGCTAGAAGTGATCCACATACCTTCAAAAATTCCATTCTAACATCGAATACAATAAGGGAAACACCAATTGAGTTGTAGAATACCTTAGTCAATATTTGGTTGTTGAGTTGACCACAATCCTTAATTTTTGTTCACACCAGTCTACTTCAAAGAGGCCCTAATTCTATGATAATGGTCTTTACTTTGTTGATATTGAACAAACACTGGTTGTAGGTAAGAACATTTCATGTTTTCAGCTCCAAGATGGAATTCTATTCCATTAAGAAAATCTTTGTGTTTTTCCAAGTGAGAATGAGAAAATGATTTTGGTGGCACAATATAGTTGGGAATAAGTCATTTCAATATGAAGAAGACTAGCGAAATATCTAGCATAACATCAACATAAATATATCACATCTTGCACTACACTTGCCATTGTTAAACCTACAATGAAGAATTAGGGACTATATGCTCCTCTTCTCACTCTAGATAATGCTTGAGAATTAGGGTCCATGGATTTTATATCAAGTCTACCCTCAATTCAGCATGGTAATGATTTTATTTTTGTAGTTGTTGATCAATTTTCTAAGATGATAATGTTGTTACACTATAACAAGAGTGTCATGATAGAAGTCACTACTCATCTCTTCTTCAAAGGTGTTTCATTTCATTTTGGGTTGCCAAGGACCACTACTTTTGATAGAGACAATAGGTTCCCTAGTATCTTTTGGTCCAAACTTTGGTCCATGATGGACACCCAATTGACCAAATCAATTGTCTTTCATTCCCATAAGGATACATAGACAGAAGTAGTCAATGTAATGGTTGTACATATCATTAATGTACAACTCCAAACATCCATATCCATGGAATTCAAAAGTGATCCTTATTTTCAACATTGCTACAATAGAATTATTCATAGTTCTGTTAGCCACAACCCTTTGCAAGTCTATCCAGGGTTCCAACAATTGGTCCCAATTGATATAGCTCCACCTATTGTGCTAGCACACGAAGAGTCCTCACATGGTTAGAAATTAAAATGAAGTAGACAAAGCAACACAATTTGGTTAATGGATCCAACACATCTAATAACAAGCTCAAGATATTCTATAGAAAACAAATCATGCAAAGAACATGCATTGACATTATCAATGAGTGCTAAAAAAGTTTCAAGCTAGTGATAAGGTATGGTTGCACATCATAGAAAAAGTGACTGATAGCTCCCCACAAGAAGCTTGAACCACTCAAATGGGCCTTACACCATCACCAAGGCTATGGGTGAGAATGCTTATGAATTTATACTTCCATCTTTTGTCATCTTACACCTTGTCTTTATTGTGGAACTGCTTCAACCATTTTGTATTCCCTTGTTTGACTTCTTGGAGGTGGAAGGGAACTTGGCCCCTATGAAGATCAACCTCGATTGCATTGAGAAGGATACAGTGGACCATTTCATGGACACCAAGATGAAGGGTACCTACCAATAAAACATATAATGGTATTAGATTGTCAAGCATAGTAACTTCTTCATCAAGACAAGTGGTTTACCAAGAACTAGATTCAACAAAAGTTTTCCCATATAATGCAGGAACTTAGTACATCCAAATAACCATTCTAAACCACAAATATTTCAAAAAATTCCAAAACCTTATCATAATTTTGTAAAACCTAGACTATAAAAATATTTGTTAAACTCTTCTCTTATGGTTTAGTACCATGATAACCTTACAATATTAACTAAATGTCTTTTAATAATAAATACAACATATACATATATTACCACATTTCAACTCTCTTACAAGTTCTTAACTTCAACATATTGAACAAGCAAGAAGACAAGAAACAATCAAATTATTGCTACCATAGTCCTCCATTGGATAAATCCTCCCCTTTATTAAATGATTGTATCCACTTAAAAATCTAATAAAAACTCGACAATAAACACTCAAATTATTGTTGCCATAGTCTTGGAGTGGGATAAATTCTCCCCTTTGTTAAATTATTGTATCCACTTAAAAATATGATAAAGACATGATAAAAATAGATAAGAGTTTCCATAAAAAGGGATTGAATTTAGGATTGAAAGTCAAGGCATCATACTCCCCATGGAACGAATCCCCTTTGGTAAATGGGCCTCTAAGACTCGATAAAAATGGGTTTCAAGAATCCACTCAAGATGGGCCTTACATACATAAGTACTCTTCCATCATTAACAAAAGTCTCTTACTAAGTTTGCTATGTTTTTCAATAAGTATTCTTTATTAACTTTCTAACCTAACCACTCTCATTCATCTTCACAAATTTATTAATTAATTTTTTAGATGATGGATCACAATGATTTGGTGGGAAACATCCATTCAAAAATGGTTGCGCCAATTCCAAAAAAACCTTCAAATATTCAAAAATGGTTGCGCCAATTCTAGAAAATACCTTCAAATAATGACAAAAGAATAGACTAAAATTCAACATATAAAATTCAATATACAATGTCCATTAGCATAATTACAAACCTGTCTACAAATGGTTGGAAACATCCATTCAAAAATGGTTGCGCCAATTCCAAAAAAACCTTCAAATATTCAAAAATGGTTGCACCAATTCTAGAAAATACCTTCAAATAATGACAAAAGAATAGACTAAAATTCAACATATAAAGTTCAGTATACAATGTCCATTAGCATAATTACAAACCTGTCTACAAATTCATTACTTTTCTTTGCATGATAGAGCATAATGATTTGGTCAAAAACATCGATTTTCCATGATAGACCATAATGATTTAGTCAAAAACATAGACAATTACAGAAAACCCTTTAAATAATGACAAAACAGAAAAAATCAACATGTACTCTTCAATATACAATAATTACAAAAGAGTTGTTATGATGGTCGCCCAGACGAAGCTTCCCGTGACAGCCTCCCACACGCATTCCCTGTCATGAATAATTCTTACATATTTCCAATCATTTATCATTGGGCCATCATATTTATAAGAAGCTGCAGATTGCAGAGTATGAGCACATTCTCAAGATTTTGCAGGTATGAGCAACGATAACAATCAGAAGAACCAGATGCTTCCGCCGTCTCCTCCTCAAGGTTTTTTTTTTATCTCTTACATCATCTCCCTCTGTTATTTCAACAGTTTTTTAGGCTTCATATAGTTGATTTCGTCTGGTCATTCCATCTTCTATTTAAGCTTTTTTTATATATATAATTTTATTGGTAAAGTTTAAAAAAGTATACATATCCTACTTTTTATAGATTTTAACGAACATATGTTATTAACTATTACACTCATTCAAACTATATATAAAAAGATATTAATAACATAAAACCAATTAATATAAACTAGGACTAAAATAATAGATATGTTTGATTAACTTTACATTATTTGGAGAAGTATTTGTATTTATTTCTTTGTTTGTGTGAACAGGGTATCCGCCAGAAGGGTATCCACGGGACTATCCTTGTCCTCAGGATTGTGCTCCTACTCAGACACAACAAAGAGGATGGTGAGTTAGTAATTTCTGTATTGAATGTTAATTTGGACCTTAATCATTGTAGCTCATGTAATACTGCACGTGGCCAATAGATGCATGCTCTAGTCATTTTTTATCTTATAAATTCTGAAACATGATGGCTTTTGTTATTGATTTTATAAATTCTGAAACATGATGGCTTCTGTTGTTTTATATTGCAGTAAACATACCTGCATGCACTGTGGAATCCACTGTGGACTCCATGCTCTTTTGCATTTTCTATTTGGTCGGTGCTGTTGAAAATGGTTTACATAGAAGGTTAAACGATGCGATACTATTTAAAATTTATTATAGTGGTTAGCTGATTGCCATGTTTAAGTGATTAACAAAGAGATATGTTTTTTGGAATTTTAATTTACAGTTAAAACAGAGTTATAAAATTCTGTTAACTTTGTTTGATTACAATTTCTCCTCTAATATTTTATATTTTCACTCTATTTATTTATAATTTAAACTTTAATGTTTTATAATTCTGTACTAGTGATGGTCCATGTATTAATTTTGTTAGATGTAATATGATTTGGATGAGATATATGTATTTGAAAATCTTTCTATGTGTGAGATTTGTGTGTTGTATTATGTTGTGTTAATATGGATTTGATTATTTTGAATTTGTGGATTTACTTGTATTTGTTCATGTTCATATGCTTACATGGATAACACTCTTGTGATATGAGTATTTCTTTTGCATTTTGAGATGGATGTGGGATTTGTGTGTTGTATTATGTTGTGTTAATATGAATTTGATTATTTTGAATTTGTGGATTAACTTGTATTTGTCTATGTATGGGTAATATTGTTGTGATATGAGTATCTCGTTTGCATTTTGAGATGGATGTGTGGGATTTGTGTGTTGTATTATGTTGTGTTAATATGGATTTGATTATTTTGAATTTGTGGATTAACTTGTATTTGTCTATGTCCATATGTTTATATGGATAATATTGTTGTGATATGAGTATCTCTTTTGCATTTTTCATTTTGAGATGGATGCAACATGGTTCAAACTGTGAGAAATTTTACTAGCTAAAGAAAGTGTTATGTTTATCATTATGATTTTATATTATGGATGGTGTATGTGGTGTGCATTTGATGATGCTTCTCATGATTTTATGTTTGAAAAGTGTGGAGGTGTGTGTTTCATTATGATGTGTTGATATGGATTTGATTATTTGAATTCATGGATTGTGTTGCACTTATGGAGATGGTTATATGGATAATATTGTTATGGTATAAGCATAACCTTTGTAGTTTGACATGTATGCAAAATGGTATGTAGGTAGGAATGCACTAGATAATGAATGTGTTATGTTTATCATTATGATTTTATGTTATGAATGGTGCATGTGATGTGTAGATAATAATGAAGAAAAAGTTATTTTCCATTTATATTAACATTGGTTTGTCACATCTTAAAGTTAATCATCATGTTTTATGGTGTTGCTTTATTATAATGTTTTATGATGTTTCTTTTAAGATCAAATAGCTCACCCCGGGATGGGGTGCCACATAACTCAGATGTTGCCACGCAGTCAACATGCAACCCAAGCTATTAATGAGGTCGGTTGTCACCCTAACCTTCATTTCTTGGATGGAGGAAAAAATTAATTGCGCTCCTGGGCAGGTTGGACAGCTCCCTTGCGCAGGTTTAATGGAGCTCTCAGTGCGCCATGGAAGAGGGGTGATGATGGGTATAAGAGGTGTGTGCGAGGTCACTTCAACTTCCCTGGTACTCCTCCATTTATTCCAAGTTGTTTATGGCTCATTTTATTCAGCTTTGTTTTCACACTTGTGCTCTGATCTACTGATTCGTCCAGTTCTACGCGCTCTTATTCTCATTTTTGTCTAACTTTCCTTCTCTTCCATGCCCCATGAGCATGGGAAACCCAAGAGGGGTGCCTCTTGGTACTGTTATGCAGCAAGGTAGAGATGCCTTCACAAGCTAGCACAAGATTCCTCAACAAATTTGATTCAAAGGAATAAGGAGATGAAGTCACCTCCCATGGTCTATGTGGAGGAGGAAATTCCAGAGGAACCAATTACAGTTCCGACAAAATCCCTCCTCTACACAGTTCTGGACCACCTTTCTACAACGACAACCTTGGAGGGGGAAACATGTATAGTCTAAGAAGAAATTCTCTGGGAAAACTGCTCGGTTGAGCCTCCACCGTATACTTCAACAATGGCCCGAGAGTTGCACTCACCTAGCTTCCTGGCACCAGAACACCTGGAGCTCATCTTCGAGATGAAGAGGGACATGATAGAGCAGCTCCACAGGCACACTCTCCTCAATAGTAGACTTGACATGATGTTTGATGCCTTCTCATGCACACAAAGCCAACAGAGAAGCCCAACCTATGTGCAACCTTACGTCTTCACTTCTCACAAAGGCACTGAGGATGGCAGGTTTTAATAGTTCATTTAATGTGTAAGGTTCATAGGCTCTCTGCACTCCCTCTACAAAACATAGGTATTTTTTGTACTATTGTTCAACTTTCATGTTTTATGCTTTGTCCAGATTTTATGTTCAGTCTTCTTGCTACATGTTTTGATAGCTCTGTCACAATACTCTATGCCACCTGGTCTGGTTTCCAATTGTTTGGCGGACCAGGTAGTGAATTTTCCTTTTTCGCTACCAGAACAAAAGGGTGCCACCTATTTCGGTTTCCACTAGTTTGGCAAAATAGGTGACAGGCTCGAGAACTTAACTAATATGTACAATAACAATGACAATTGTTTATAGAGGAATTAACATTTTTTATTTAAAAAAAAAAATCAAATAAATCACAAATAATATTTCCTAAATTACTTTAGATTTTATAAATTAACACATTATAAAAACAAAATGTTCAAGTAAGAAATAACTCACAAATAATATTTCCTAAATTATTTTAGATTTTATAAATTAACACATTATTAAAACAAAAAGTTCAAATCTTACTTATAGAACAACACTAAACGAAAATTAATAACTTTTAAGATAGATTGAATTTTATCTCACAGCCATATCACTTGGATGAATGGAACTTGATAGGAAATGTGAAGAAATCAAAGTATTTAATTTAAGCTTTAAATGGATGTGAAGCACAATCTTTATCATCAATTTAAGTTTTCTACATGCTCTCTAATTATGTGAAATACCTACATTTCGACTCAACGCATGTGCACTTATTTTGACTGGAGTTGAATGTTAAGTTGGCATTGGTATTAGGAGAGGATACTTGAGTATGGACATGACCAAGTTTCACTATCAAATGTAATTGTTGTGGTGTTTGAAACTTTTTATATTAATAAAGTATTTTTTTGAAAAAAAATATATATTTATTTTTATGAAATTTTTTATTTATATTTAATATACAAAATGTCTTTTGTATGAAAATTTTCAAATATATTAATGGTAAATTATTTGGCAACAGTGTATTATTATAAAAACTACACTTAAAAAGTACAAAAGTTTTTCCTCACAAATGGAACTAGGTAAAAATTTAAGATATAAGTCAACTTAGGATGAAAGTAGGGGTGCTAATATTTGTTTTTGTGAATTGCTTTATCAAAATTGTTTAAAGTTTTCATAAAAAGTTTAAAAATCTTAAAATCAATAATTTTTATTATATTTTTTTTTTATTGAGAATTGTAATTTATTTTAATATATTTATTATATGTTATATTATTAAATTAGTGTGGAATTATCTTAAATTTTAAAGAGTTGTAGTTTTTTTTAATGTAAAGATATAAAATAAATTTTTTAAAATATAATTTTTTGTTATTTAATTTTATATTTTGTTAATTTTTTATATTAAATAATAAAAAAATTGCATTTCAAAAAAATTATCCCTTTTAATATTTAAAAAATTCAAATTTAAAACTAAATTATAAAACATTTTACTATTTTTTATATAAAAATATAATTTATTTAAATAAATATATAACTTTTTTTTTCATGTATTATTAGTTGTAATATGTAATAATCAATTTCTTACAAACTCAAATGATTATTTCTTATCAACTCAATGAGCCACTAAAATTATAATAAATTATGTTTCTTACAAACTCAAATGATTATTTCTTTTGAACTCAATGAGCTACTAAAATTATAATAAATTATGTTTACAATAAATTTGTACAGTACAAAAAATAGTAAAATTTGAGCTTATAATCAATTGTGGTGATTGGGTAATGAATATATTGATAAATAAATTTCAGTTTATAAAAAATATGTAATATTGATGGCTGTGATTGGGTATTAAATGGGTGTGAGATAGTATGTTGGTGAGTAGTTTGCTTTTAACTCTTAATTGTATATGGGTTTTGAACATGGTGGTTGTTGTGTATGAGTTCAGTTTTATTTATTTTTTATTTAATTTAAAAATTTTAATAAAATTTTAAATTTATTTTAATATTTTTAAATATTAATAAAAAATTAAATTAGTTGTTATTTAAAAAAAATAATTATAATATAAAGTTTGATATTGTAAAATTATTTTTGTATAATAATAATTTAATTAGTATAAATTTATTTTAATTTTGAACATTTATATAAAAAGAGAAGTGACTTTTATAGAATTAAATAAATTGATTTATATTAATTTAATTTTTAATATTGAAGATATTATTAATTATTAATTGGATTATGAAATAAGTAGTTTTTACTAATCTTTGTTATATTACATGATGAGTAATCTTTGATATATTACATGATGAGTAAATATGTTTGACATGGTTTACATGTATAATCTGATAATACCTTGAAAGAGTGATTTGTTGGAAGATATATTTGAAATAATAATTTGTTGGAAGAAATATATAATATGATGTAGATTAAGAAAATGTATTTAGAGTTTTTTATTTACATGAGTGTAAGGCATTAGTATGATGTGTTGATATGGATATGATTACTTGAATTTATATGGATTAATTTTTATTAAAAAAAAAATGTATACTATGCATAATAAAGAAATATGATTTATATGTTTTTTTTACATGATTGATGCATTTTTTTTTTACATGATTGATGCATTGGAATTAGACCTACCAATTGAATGATTGTTTGATGATTTTATGTATACATTGAGTTCTTAACAATAAAATTTGTTAGATCATTTGTTAGATCTTTTTAAAAAAGGAAAAATACAACTTATACTGCCATTATATCATTATCAAAAAATGTCAATGAATCACATCATTTATAATATAAACAAAATTTAAAAATAACTACTAATCTCTTTAGAATTTCTTTTCTCTCCATCCATATACATAAAATCATAAAAATCTTTAAAGAGAGTTGCATTGCACCTTCCCACGAGTTTAATACATTCACATTACTCAGTTCTCAAACATGGAAGTGCTTAACATACTCATTATTATGGTTTTAAAAGTAGTTTGGAAAAGTTGAACCTCCTTAACGATGGGCCTTAAATTTAGATTTAACATCATGTTTTCATACTTTAACCATTGAGTTGCCAGAGATTTGAATATGGGATACATATTTTTCAACAACAAGAATCAATAGCAATTTCAAATCATTTGAGTTTAGCTAAATTATTTGTCCCCCATTCTAGGTCTGCCTTGAGTTTTTTTTTTTCCAAAGAAAAAAGCTTNTTCCATCTGTCGAAGAAAAGAAATTTACATTCTGCATATACATGTCCCCATATATTTGAGCTATAGGATCATTTCCTTTTCAGAAAAGGGCATAAAATCATGTCATGAAATATACGACCCTCTCCAAAAATGAGGGGAAGGAAGGACTGTTGGGAGAAGCCATCTTACAAAGCAAAGTATTCAGAAAAAGAAATCTTCCCTCTTCTCAAGGGGTATACATAACATCAATAAGATTTCCAAAAATTTGAATCCAAAATAGAGGAGAGTCGATCATAAGAGGCTCCATTAACCTTGAACTGAAGGAGAAGCACGAGAAAAATATGAACTTGAGGAAGAGAGGACTGAGAGCATGGCTTAAGACTGCTAGGAAGGCCCCACATCTGCTTCAAATGAATTTGGGCCAATTGTAAGTTTCAAATCATTCTAAAAATATACCCTTTCCAGTGCCCCATCGCAATCTGCAGACCTTACTTAGAGAGGCCATTTGCCTCCCTGTTTCTTTCCCTGTAGACATGCCAAATGAAATAGTTGTTAAAAGCATTAAGAATTCTAAAAATTTCTTCAATCAAAGGAGAAAGAAAAATGTTATGGCATTGCTGGGTTTTCTGGATCCAATTCATTACTAGCAAAGAGTCTCCAAAAATGTGTAGGAAGGAAATATTTGTATCCACTGCAAAGAGAAGGAGGAGCCTAAAAGCCATCAATTCTACACGGTTATTTATGCATGGCCCAAGACCCATGGAGATTTTAAATGAGTGGTTTTGTGTGAGGAAGAGAACTACTCCTCCTCCACAACATTATCTATTGTTTTGTGAGGCCTCATCAAAAAAATCCCATGGTTGAGACTCATTTATAGCTTCTTGAGAAATTTGTCTAGGCTTTCTCACCTCTTTCTCTTGGGGGAAATGAGTCATAATTTTGATCCCTTGGGTTACCACGAGATCAGGAAGGGACGAATTCTCTTTGAAAATTGCAGCATTTCTTGCAAGCTAAATTTCCCATATTGGAATCAAGGGGATCGCTTTTATACTTTTATGAGTGGGGGTCGACAACCAGGATTTCCAGGCTTCTTCGACTGAGTCTCCTTCCCATCGAAAATCCATTTCAAAGAATTTGGAACATTCTTTCCAACATTGATGAGAAAAATAAAAATTTATGAATAAGTTATTAATAGAATCTTCGTCATTTTTACACAGTGCACACTAAACTGGCCCTTCCACCTTACAAATTTTCATTCTATCCCATGTGGGAACCCTTTTTTTGATCAGGCACCACATGAATATTTTTTCCTTTAGGGGGCATTTGACCTTCTGAATCCCTTTCCACCACCAAGAAGGTTCTTGTTATTTGAAACCAATGATTAGTTGTGAGTATCCCAACTTAGGAGAATAGTTCCCACTGGGTGCCAGCTTCCACACCAATTCATCCTCCATGTTTGAGAGTCAAATGTGTGCTCTTTGAAGGGATTCTATGAAATGGTCTCAGGCTTCATTGAAGAGGATATATAACCCTACCTGAGTCGCATTCATCCAACCTTGACCCCAAAAGTTTGTTCTTTCTTGAGTTGACACTTGGTTTAGATAGTGGATGTCATTGTCATTCAAAATCTGTATACATTCTTCCAGAAATATATGATTTAATCCACTTACAGGCGACGCATCTACTCCAAGCCTCACTTTATTACCTTTTCCCACTTTCTAGGATAGACCATCCCCTATAACCTGGAAAGAAGAAAGGATTGTTTTCCATATGATTGAACAACATTGATTATTCTTCATCGGATTTCTCACCCATTGTTCTAAATAGGATGGTGCAATATATTTATGATATATCACTATGGTCCAAAGATTTTGTATAGTGATTAGTCGCCAACTTGACTTTGCTACTAGCGATTTTGCAAACAAAAAAAGTCTTTTTAGCCCCCACCCACCCAGTTTCTTTGGGGCTATGAGGACGTCCCAAGAGATCCATGGGACAACATGATTGTCCTTTGTTCCTACCCAAATAAATTTGGAGCAAAAGTTTCGGGCCTTTTCAATAATTCCTTCAGGGATCCATGCCAGAGACATCCAATAGACAGGGATGGCTTCCAGAACTGATTTTTCCAGCATCACTATTCCCGCCCTAGATAGCCATCTAAAGATCCAGACTTTAAGCCTTCTTTCTAATTTTTCCAAGAGCCACGACCAATCCTCCTTTCTGTACTTGTTGGGCTTTAAGTGGAATCCTAGATATTTGATCCCTTCTTCAACTTCCTTATAATCAAAAGGGAAAATCCTTTTATACAGATCTGTTTCTGCTTTGTCCATACTATCAGTTGAAAGGGTATACTTTCTGCTATTAATTTCCATCCATGTTGCTTTCCCAAAATGGTCCAAGATTATCAGTAAAGTTTCAGCATCTCTTCTATTCCCACTGTAAAAAATAAGAATGTCATCCACAAAAAGTAGGTGTGAAATATGTAGAGTTGGGGAGATGGTAATTTTGGAAAAATATCCTCTATCTTTTCCCACCTCTAGAGCTATACTCAGTCCTTATGCTACTAAGAGGAAGAGAAGAGCGGATAGAGGGTAGCCTTGCCTTATTCCTCGTTCAACATGAAATAAATTTGAGGTCGACCCATTTATTAGAACATAAAAAGAGACCAACATGATGCAGCTCATTATCCAATTTATGAATGGAACCTCAAAACCCAGGTGTGTAAGGAGCATTCTTAAGTATAACCAGTTTACCTTGTCAAAATATTTTGATAAATCAATTTTTAGGATTTCTCCTTTTCTCTTTGATGATATCATATTGTGCATGACTTATTGAGCAACCCATATTGCCTCCTGAATTTTTTTTCCTTTTAGGAAGCCAAATTGTTTAGGAGAAATATTTTTTGAAACCCTAGCTTGAATTGCCCTTGCAATAACTTTGGAAATCACCTTGTAAATGCAGTTACATAAGAAATTGGTATGAAATCATTTAAATAAGATGGAGCATATACCTTTTGAATGAGAGCTATGAAGGTTGAGTTTAGGGGTGGATGCAAGTGGCCTTTGATTCCAGTTTCCTCTAGAAGTTTGAGAATATCTTTCCCTATGAGATCATAAAAACCAAGAAAGAATTCAATGGTCCATTTGTCCGGTCCTCAACTCTTGTATTTTTGAAAGTTGTGAAGAACTTCTTTCAGTTACTCCTCATAAACGTCTTCCATCAGGGCTCGGTTCTCCTCTTCCCCCACAAAGTTTGGGAAGAAAAGGGCCAATCTAACTATATCTACCAATGATGCCCCTGAGTGGATTTAAAGAGAGATTGAAAGAAATTTTTACCCATTCTAGACAAACCATCAAAGGAAGAGACCTTTCTTCCCTTGGGGTCTTGCAAAATACAAATTGTATTAGACATTTTTCTTCCTTTTTCATAATCTTGGAAGAATTTGGTGTTCTCATCTCCTTTTTCAAGCCAAATGGTTCTTCTTTTCAGTCTCCATTCAACTTCCTTTTCTTTCGAGATCTTTCTTCTTCTTTCTTCTAGCCTAAACAAATCTTCCTTTGTATTTGGAGAGATGAAGCCTCCTCCAACTAATTCCAGTAGAATTTGGAGACCGGTTTCAACTTCAACAAGCTCCTGCGAATCTCTCTTCCTTTTGACTTGTGCCCAAATCATTGTAGCTTCATTTACTTGTCGCATATTTCTTTCCATCTGTAGGCTTGTTGGCTCAATATGAGTATCCTGGATTGGTTTCCAAAGGTATTTGACCATCAAGTTGAAGCTTTCATCCTATAGCCATTCTGAGTTAAATTTAAAAGGGATGGGGGGATATTTTGGACTCGAGGCTAGTTCAAAGAAAATTGGGGAGTGGTTCGAGATACCCCCAAATCCCACCCATTGGCGCAGCATATTCCCATATTCCACCAGAGCCTCGGAAATTAAGAATTGATCTAGTTTTTTCCCAATTATTTCTTCCCCTACCCTTTTGTTGCACCAGGTAGAGCAGAGCCTAGTTGGGGGAATATCCACCAACTTTAATATTCTTAGGAAAAGATAAAATAAATCTGAGAGTGGATCCACTCTTTCACTTGGTCCCCACGACTATGCATTCCCCATTGAGAAGTTTAAATCTCCTCCTAGTATCAGGTTTGAGTGAGAGAAGGACTCTCACTAAAGCTTCTGAGAAAGGTGCTCTATCTTGATAAGGTCCATACACATTTAATATTTCGAATTCTTTTTTTGAACCTAATTCTTGCACCAAAGATTTCGGGCCTAAGTTAAAGCCCCAAGTGGTGCTTACTTTAATTCTCAGAGTGTTCCAGCCTAAATCCACCCCTCATGAGCACCCATTTGCATCCAACCCCACAAAATACCAATTTTTAAAGCCAGATTTTAGCCAAGAGACTATCGTAGCTTCATCCCCCATTGTTTCTTGAAGAAGAAACAAGTCTGGTTGGATTGACACCACCAGCCTCTAGAGGGTAGATTTTTTATGAGGTCCTTCCAACCCTCAACAGTTAAAAGATAGGATTTTCATGGAGAGGTCCTTTCCTAGGTCCTCGCTGCTCTAAGAACCCCAACTATTGATCTTTGTTTTCCTTCGGCAATATCCACTTGGGATTTTGATTGGGATTTTGAAAGAAAATATTTTCGGCCTCTGACTTTTGTGCCTCTGGAAGGTCTCGAATTTTTTCCCAATCACGCATCCTGTCCAATTCCCCCAATGGCCCTATTCCTTAACTGGTATATGATACCTTTTTCTCTAGAGTCTATATAGGAACTAGACTCCCACTGAGAGGTTGGTGGAAGAGGAAGGGGGGAAGAGGGGGGACCAGAAAGGGTCAAGATTTTTGGAGGATTGTAAGGGAGTGGAAAAGGAGAGGGAGAATTTTGGGTCCCTTTTTCCGAGTTGATCCAGTCCTTACCCAAAAATTCCAAAGAGGAAATAGCCAAATTAAGAGGAGTTGGAGGAGT
Source organism: Picea mariana (assembly GCA_032191745.1). Lineage (NCBI taxonomy): Eukaryota > Viridiplantae > Streptophyta > Pinopsida > Pinales > Pinaceae > Picea > Picea mariana. Next base: position 69,436 of record JASDQU010681661.1, on the reverse strand, counting down.
AAAAACCTTACCAAAACGATATGCCAGGCCTTGAAGGAGATCAAGATTCCTTTTATTTCCCTCATATTCTAAGGAATTAGTCTGAAGAGAGCTTGAGGATCTAGCTCTGGTAGATTGATCACTTCTTAGATCCTTGTCTTTTCTTCAATATAGTTCCTAATCATCCCTGTGTTGGGGGGGACACGTCTTCCCGAGTCCTTGTAGAAGGGGAAAGACCTTCCACTGAGGAGGCTGACCTCTTTTTGCCTTGTGCTAAACCCAAAGAGCCATGATGAGGTCGAAAGGGGAGGTGGCAATGACTGACCAGGTGTCCATATTTGTGACAACATCTACAACAAAAATGGATTCCTTCATAATCTAGACTCCGACGAAAGCGGATTTCCCCCATTACAAACTCCATATCTTCTGCTAATCATGTTTTGATATCCAAGGAGACTAGGATTCTTGCTACCTTCATCTTCCCTATTTTCCTGAAGGACAATTCCATGTCAATATAAGTTCCCAACGCATTACCCAATTCTCTGAATCTTAGCTTTGTTCATAATTCTGATGGTAGTCCCGGGAGTCGTACCCAAACCGACATCACATTAATTTTCTCCCTGCTTGTGTAAAATAGAGGAGTCCATTTGCTCAAGAGGAAAGGATTTGAGTCGATACTCCAAGGTTTTTTCAAAACCCCATTCTGCGTCCTCCAAATTTAAGAATTTAAAAAGAATCCATCCTTTTGAGAGAGTCAAGATCTTTGGAAAAATGGAGATGATTCTATTCCAAGAGGCTTCCACCCAAGATTTTAAAGTTCGCAGAACAAAGTGACTACCTCTTCCCTTTCCAACCACCGCCATATTGTCCATATCTAGAGATTATGGGATTGAAATGTCTTTCCCTAGAATAAGACTGATAAGGGCTCTTATGTTTTTTACTCCTTTGATTTTCCTCCGGGATTTCACTACTGAATCACCTATTTTCAATCCACTTGAGATATTCCTTTCCCTATTTTGGGCCAAAAGAGCCTCTTCCTCCTCAACCTAGTCCAAATCGCTCATAAGAAATGAAGTATTGGTAAAAGCAAGATAAGAAGATAGGGAGTCCAGGGGAGTGGGAATTGGAGTGGAAGGCGCTGATCCCCAATCATCTACATGATTTAGAAAGGCTGGAACAATGTCAGGGAGTGAGAGAGGGTTTTCATCAAGAGTTCCTGCTAAGAAATGCCATGTGGAAGGCATAAGCAGGTAGCCAAAAACAAATATTTCTTCCTCTTCACCACTCAGGGAGACTAAAAAAGTCAAAATGATGGGGATTCCAACTTCAAAATGGGGCTCTAAAGCATCATAACATGATTTCCCCAGACTACCATATCCAAACCTAACCCTAGCTGGGGATAAATATTGAGTAGTTCAAGAAAATTATGCAGAGAAATCATGCCAAGCCTAAGGTTGGGGAACGACATACCTGGGAGGAACTCCACTTTTCTCAAGGCTAACCCCTGAATTTGCATCTTCATCCAACTCCATAGTTTTCCTCGAAAACAGTCGACCACCTGTCATTGACCAAATATCATCCTCCTCGTTCAAGTCCCGGAAATATTCCAAAGGATCCTCCATGTTAGTTGAGGTCAAAAATATCTTTGAGGAGAATGGAGAAAAACCAGGAGCGTGACTCCTAAGAGACTAGTTCTCCTGTTTTTTGTTTGAAAAAAGAGTTGTTGTCTCATTTTTTTTTCTGCTAACCCTAGCCTCCTTTGGCTAGGATTTCCTTAGAGCCCATCCTCATCCACTCCATTCTTTCCTCCTTCGTCAATCAGGTCTTCCTTGAGTTTATAAAAATGATTATCATTTATATAAAGGAGTCCTCTCGCTCCACAAATTGAAGGAGAGACTATAATTTATCCATCAAATAAAGAATATTCTCCTATCTTATCAATGTGCACCAACCCAAATTTCCAATGCATGGGAGGATTATATTGGATATTGTATATTCCAAAAATGACTTTACTCTATGTGGTACATTAGAAAGGGGGATTTATTTTTCCTTCAAATATACATGCATTTCTTACAAGTTAGATGACCCATATTGCAATATGGGAAGAGGATTGAAACCTTTCAATTCAAGTTTTGATGCCTAGTTTCTGAAGTAATCTACTATTGAATCTCCTAACCACCCTCCTTTGACACACAAAATTTTTCGTTATGGAGCTTGATTATCTTCTTGATTCAAAGGTCTTGTTTTAGCTATGTTTGGATCTCTTTTCTTGACGGGGGGATTTCCCCCCCACATCTGTCACCAAGGGAGTCTAATGGGAGTGACAACAATATTTCGGAACCCCTCCCCCCTTGGTGGGGGTTTGGGGGCAGTTCCCCTAAAGAGAACTTCTTAGGAATATTGCCTTGTAAAATATTGTAATTTCATAGTCAATCTGAATCATTCACCATTAGGTTGTAGATCTGACCGTAGAAGTTATGTTAGGGATTTTTTCCCTAGAAGGAAACCATATTTTATGTATGAGGGTATTTTATTGCGGTGATGTATGTGAGTGAATATTGTACTCTGAGAGAGGAGACTGTGAAAAAAGAAGAGGAAGTTACAATGGGTATGTTGTAGGTTGTATCCCTTCATTTGTTGGATAATAATAAAGGAAGGACTGACAATTTCTCTGGTGGATGTAGCCCACATTGGGTGAACCACATATATATTTGTATATATTGTATTGTGTATCTTTTGTGTTTTATTTCCGCATACATTTTTATTTTATTGCTCTACGATCCTCTTTTACTAACAAAAATTGTCCATTTCAACCCAAAATTGTTGTGCATACTTAGAAGAGATGAGTGAGAAATGAGTAAATGAGACATTGATTCTTCCTTACTTTTACATAGCACACCCCAACTAAGACCATGCTTGTTCCTCTTTTCAATAATGACCCAAGTTAGGGACTTATTCATTATGTTCACCCACATGAAAATTTTATCTTTCAAGGGATACTTAATCTTCCAGAGTGGCTTCCATCCCCATTGGAAATTTTTAGGTCTCTCCTCTAAAAACATTGCTTTGTATCTTAGCTTGGGAGTATATAAACCTAATGTAGGATTTTTATTCCATATTAGTGCATATTATTCCTCCTTTATCCTAACATGTCTTCTCTTTATCCTTAGGATGTAATCTTCCCATTCAATTCCCTATTCTCTTCTAGCCTAAGAAAATATTCCACTCTTGTTTCCAAATAGAAGTCATTTATAGATTAGCAACCTATTTAAGATTTTAGATACCTCTTTCATGAAGAAAAGAAACCAATTTATTAGGCATCCAATAGTCATCTACATAGCCAACCCATGGATATTCTCCAATCCTCACACTCTTTGAATTCATGGACTATCATACACTTATGGATATGGTTATTGTACCAATACTAGTGACGTGCATATACAATGCAATGTGATAGAGATGTTGTCATGTTTTCATGTGGGTAAGACTTACATGCCAACTTGGATTATTTATGAACATGCACGCATTCCTAAGAAACATGTGTTCAGGAACGCACATCTATTCCTAAAAAAATGAAATGAAAATAATATGTGTGTGCTTTA
>JASDQU010681660.1:55371-67510 GCA_032191745.1 Picea mariana | reverse complement strand
TAATGATTACATTACAAATAAATCACATATTACAATTCTCAAATCACAACATAGATCTCTGTCTAATCTGGTCTTCATCAGCTCCTACACCCACTCTGATGCCTCTGGACTGCGCTCTTTCTCTTCCTCTTCTTCGAGCTTACCATTCAACTCATTTAAAGCATAAATGCTTCAGATTATCATTCATGAACTTGTACAATGGACAATTTGACAACTCGGCTCATCGGGGCTTCCGTGATAAAATATGTCAATTATTGATGCATTCTATGAACATGCCTCCATCTGTCGGATTTTTGCTTTCGGCTATCCTTTAGTGTCTAGAAGAGAAGTTTGGATACGGAATGTCCTCAACATTCAATTATACAAGGTGACTTCCAATAAAAACAGTTGTTCTTGAAACCGGGGCTGCCAGCTTATATCAAGAGACAAGAGTCCTTATTTTACTACTCTAACTAAACTATTAACTCACACTAACAACACTAGTAATTACTTTTCTGTCATTACAACACATACTTTCACAATACTCATAATTAAATATATATATCAATATAAAAATAGGGCAAACATCTACGGTGGCTTCCACATATTCAGAAACTTTGGTTTTTCGTTCACCATGGGTAAACCTTCAACAACTTATCAGAATCAGCCTTCAAACTTTGGCAGTTTCCTCAGAATTGACTGAAGCATGTGTCCTCCCTCTAGCACAGGCAACAATGATCACCATAACTGTAGTAACTTCCTGGCAGCTGATCTCAGAGCTTCAGACTTCTGTCTTCAAGAGATTTCAATTCATGTGCTTTCTTCGATCTTTGAATATGCTAGCTAGAAAGCTATTAAACATAAATTTTGTATCGTCTGGCAACGACGATTTATGTTCTCAAACTCCCGACTCCAGTCTGCACAGAAATTGCAACCGAATTGGAATTTTCTGTTACTAACGCATCATGCGTACTGATATCAAAGTTGTAGAGGGTCACCAGCTAGTATGCGGTGATGTTTCTCTTCTAATCAGGAGCTGAGACACACAGATCTGTGGATCAATTCTCTTCTTATTTCTCTGCAGACAACTCGAACTATAGGCTATGGAAGCGATTAAGATATCTCAGGGAACTTCACGCAAAACACACAAACTCAAAAAACACACAAAAAAACTAATCTACTCTCATATTCCAGCCCCTCTGGTGAGAGAGTCAGGGCTGTTCTAGCTCTGATACCATGACAAAATTTAAGAGAGCAGCATAACATAGGAATAACACACAAACACAGATTGTATTATTGCTTAATAGACACAACACAATACACATATATAAAGACGGATGCTGATCCAACTAACTCCACTCTTGGAGGGATAGGTTGAGAGAATATCTCAACATCCTCCTACAAATCTTCAAACCAATCTCCAACTCAACATAATCATTAATTCTAACAAAAAGAGGCTTGAGAGAGCACGCACAAGCCATACGCTAGTATACAATTTCGTTTTGTATTAAATTCCCATGTCGGGTCTATGAGTTAAGACTTGTCCGTTTCAATATCATATGTGGAGTACTTCAATAAAAGCAGGAGCTGCCCATCGACAAGGTGCAAAGTTGACCCAAACCGAACGGATTAAACTACATTGAGCCAGGTGAAATCCATCTACATTGAGCCAAGGACGCTGTTGCAAAGGATGTCCACCGCATCACCTTTTGAGGCTAGCATTGTGCAAGAAGAGCTCTGCTTGAAGAGCCTTGGAGATAGGCCTCTGGATAGAGAGTGTCATTGTAGTGAAGTGTTGTCAAATGTTCTATTTCCGTCAAGAATAGAGCTCTATGAAACCTGTGAAAACAGAAGCCGCCTGAAGAAGGAGAAACCGCTGCATATTAGTGTGGTTGTGTGTTTACTGCATGGCCAAGTGATATCGTGGCCGAGGAGTCCATTGTGAGATCAACCTGCGTGAAGGTGTGTTATTTCTGCATTGTTGTAGTTTGCAAAAGAGAAGAGTCCATTGTTGATGCAGGAGCATCGCCTTCAAAGTCAAAGAAGCAAGCTTGGAGGCAGGGATATGACATCTCAACATGACAGAATTTCAAATCAACATTTAACTCAGAAACAGAACAAGTTGTTGAGATATTTTGGAAACAACGTTTTTAAATATATCTTGTTTGTAAAGTCTTGTACGAGTGTAAGGAGTTGTAGATAGAGAGTGGAAGCTCTTATTTGGTAATAACTGATAGTTATTGTAATAGGACAAAGTAGGTAACCGCTAAGAAACTAATAGGACAGGGAAGAGCTCTAGAAGCCACTCCTTAGATAGATTTGTTGTTGTATTGTATCAGTAGATAGTAGTAGAGTATAGACAGAGTAGAAGGAGTAGCAGAGTAGAGACAGAGTAGAAGGAGTAGAAGATAAGCAAAGAAGAAAGATGTAGTGAAGAACTGTAATACTATGTAATTTATTTTATGAATGAATAGAACAGACAAAATTGTTCCAATTCCTTGTACAATGTTCATTTTAAGGTGTGATTAAATGAATGGTGTATTCTGTGTGTGTTTTAGTTCCTTTCGTTTATGCATGATTATTCAGATTTTATCATATGAATCTGTGACGAACTGGATAAGTTCTAATCGTTTTTCTTCTTAGAACTCGTATGCAAGGAGTGCATTGCGCACACAAGGAGTGTGTTGACAGAGTCACGAATTGACTCAGAGGAGTTCATAAGAAACGATGAGAAATTAGACCAAGTGCAAGGAGTGTACAAAGTCAAGGAGCGACTAAGTGTCGAAGAACTAGAACAGAGAAGTGCAAGGAGTGCAAGAAGAATTTCTTTCGAAGAAATCCTTAGATCTGAGTTTGTCGAGATCCCAGGAATGCAAGGAGTGCGTGGGAGATCAAAATTATCAAAGAAATAAAGATCAAGAGGGATAGCGTCCCAAGAAGAGAAGACGAGACCCAAGATAGTTGGGTTCGCATGAGGAAGTTCAAGGGCCAAAACATTTGAACACTTACAAACTCTTCCAAGTCAGAAGAAATCAAAATCTCGAGAGGAGGAGCGACAACAGCCGTCGGATCTATCATTGGAAGAGGTCTGGACCGTTAGATCAATGTCCAGGAAAGCAAAGGTGAGCGCTGAGGAGGAAACAGATCCCAGACGTCGGATCTAAGCGCAAGGATCAACAGTTGTCCGATCCAGGTAAAGTGCATGGGCCTTAACCCTTTGTGTGCACAGAAAAGCAGAATTGCTAAACTCCCAAAGTGGCTAGGGACAGTTCATCGTCAAGAGAGACAGGTGGCGCAAGATCTACAACTCTGGAGCAGAAGCACTTCGGAATTTCGTAGAAGAGGAAGAGGTGAAATCGAAAAAGAGATGAAGAAGACCTAGACCATCAGATCTAGAGGGACACGTGGCAGAAATCCGTTGTCTTCGGGTGAAAGCACTCTAGGAGGAACGAGTGCGTAGGAGTTTGAAACTCCTGAAGCCCGAAGAGCCGAAGTGGATAGCGGTCATCGGATCTAGGAGGACACACATCAATAGATCGTGTACGTCAGGTAGAAGTACTTCAGGAGGAAGCCACTGCGAAAGTTTGAAAATTCCAAAGCCCGAAGACTCGAAGTGAAGCACAAGCGTCAATCTGTAGTAGACACGCGTCAACAGATCGTGAACTCCGGGTGAAATCATTCTGGGAGAAAGTGAAGGTAGGAGTTGAAACTCCCGAAGCCCAAATTGCCGAAGGAAATCATGACTGTTGATTTGAAAGGGACACACATCAATAGATCACGAAAATCTGGGAGAGCGTGCTCCGGAGAGAAGGAAGAAAAGGAGGAAGATATTTTCCTCTGGATAGAGAGAAGGAAGAAAAGGAGACAGGGCTCTGGATAGAGAGTGTCATTGTAGTGAAGTGTTGTCAGATGTTCTATTTCCGTCAAGAATAGAGCTTAGTGAAACCTGTGAAAACAGAAGCTGCCTGAAGAAGGAGAAACCGTTGCATATTAGTGTGGCTGTGTGTTTACTGCATGGCCAAGTGATATCGTGGCCGAGGAGTCCATTGTGAGATCGACCTGCGTGAAGGTGTGTTATTGCTGCATTATTGTAGTTTGCAAGAGAGAAGAGTCCATTGTTGATGCAGGAGCATCGCCTTCAAAGTCAAAGAAGCAAGCTTGGAGGCAGGGATATGACATCTCAACATGACAGAATTTCAAATCAACATTTAACTCAGAAACATAACAAGTTGTTGAGATATTTTGGAAATGACATTTTTAAATATATCTTGTTTGTAAATTCTTGTACGAGTGTAAGGAGTTGTAGATAGAGAGTGGAAGCGCTTATCTAGTAATAACTGATAGTTATTGTAATAGGACAAAGTAGGTAACCGCTAAGAAACTGATAGGATAGGTTGCAGATAGGACAGAGAAGAGATCGAGGAGCCACTCCTTAGATAGATTTGTTGTTGTATTGTATCAATAGATAGTAGTAGAGTAGAGACAAAGTAGAAGGAGTAGCAGAGTAGAGACAAAGTAGGAGTAGCAGATAAGCAAAGAAGAAAGATGCAATGAAGAACTATAATACTATGTAATTTATTTCATGAATGAATAGAATAGACAAAATTGTTCCAATTCCTTGGACAATGTTCATTTTAAGGTGTGATTAAATGAATGGTGTATTCTGTGTGTGTTTTAGTTCCTTTTGTTTATGCATGATTGTTCAGAGTTTATCATATGAATCTGTGATGAACTGGATAAGTTCTAATCGTTTTTCTTCTTAGAACCCGTATGCAAGGAGTGCATCGCGTACACAAGGAGTGCGTCGACAGAGTATCGAATTGACTCAGAGGAGTTCAGAAGAAACCACGGGAACTTAGACCAAGTGAAAGGAGTGCACAAAGTCAAGGAGAGACTAAGTGTCGAAGAACCAGAACAGAGAAGTGCAAGGAGTGCAGGAAGAATTTTTTTCGAAGAAATCCTTCGATCTGAGTTTGTCGAGATCCTAGGAACGCAAGGAGTGCGTGGGAGATCAAAATTATCAAAGGAATAAAGCTCAAGAGGGATAGCGTCCCAAGAAGAGAAGATGAGACCCAAGATAGTTGGGTTTGTAGGAGGAAGTTTAAGGGCCAAAACCTTTGAACACTTACAAACTCTTCCAAGTCGGAAGAAATCAAAAGCTCAGGAGGAGGAGCAACAACAGTCATCGGATCTATCATTGGAAGAGGTCTGGACCATTAGATCAACGTCCAAGAAAGAAAAGGTGAGCACTGAGGAGGAAACAGATCCCAGCCATCGGATCTAAGCGCAAGGATCAACAGTCGTCCGATCCAGGTAAAGTGCACGGGCCTTAACCCTTTGTGTGCACAGAAGAGCGGAATTGCTAAACTCCTGAAGTGGTTAGGGACTGTTCATCATCAAGAGGGATAGGTGGCACAAGATCTACAACTCCAGAGCGGAAGCACTTTGGAAGTTCATAGACGAGGAGGAGGTGAAATCGCCAAAGAGCCGAAGAAGACCTGGACCATCAGATCTAGAGGGACGCGTGGTAGAAATCTGTTGTCTTCTGGTGAAAGCACTCCGGGAGGAACGAATGCGCAGGAGTTTGAAACTCTTGAAGCCTGAAGAGCCGAAGTGGATAGCGGTTGTTGGATCTAGGAGGACATGCGTCAATAGATCATGTACATCGGGTAGACGTACTTCGNTGTGAAATCCGAGTGAAATCATTCTGGGAGAAAGTGAAGGCAGGAGTTGAAACTCCCGAATCCCGAATTGCCGAAGCAAATCACGACTGTTGATTTGAAAGGGACACACGTCAATAGATCGCGGAAATCTGGGAGAGCATGCTCCGGAGAGAAGGAAGAAAAGGAGGCAGATATTTTCCTTTGGTCAAGAGGCACCGATCGATATCACAAGATCAAAGGTCACACTTGATTGCAGGGACAAAAAGAACTCAGACTTTAAGAATTTGAGAGCGGGCCGCAATCGAAACCATGGTATTACCAAAGGGATATGTGGCAATTGGTAGTGAATTGCGGGGATAAAAGGAGTGTGGTCTCAAATGAATTTTTGTCGCCTCACAATCATGTGCCTACATGAGGGCATAGCCCGAGCTCACATGCAGGAAGGGGCTAATGGAAAAGGAGCTAGTGCCTGAAATTTGATATTTCGGAAGCGTGAAGGAAGAGGTTGCGGGTATGATAGAACCTACACCAAAATCCGAAAGGGCTTGTGTTCAATTACAAAGTGAGACCATCAAGGTTTCAGAGAGCTGATTTGGCTCGTAGAATTGAATATCCTTGACCAAGAGGTTGCATAGCCCGAGGGAGAGTAGGGGGGTTGCATCAGGTGGTATCAGAGTTATTGAATTTGTTTGCAGACGACAAACAAAGGAGAAAGGAGATAAATTGATATCATCAGTGGTATCAAGAGTTGATTATGTTTGTAGACATCAGAAGGTGAGGCAATGGAATCATGCCACCTAGAAGACGCAGAGAGAATCCAGAAATGGAAGAAGAAATGAGGCGACTCATAATGAGATCGGACACCATGGAAACAATGCAGAGGAGAGATCCAGACACTGGAGATGTAACGTCCCTAGCCACCAAAAGGCTGGGAAACGCCACTACTCAGAAACTTCACTTAGCTCAACTAGCTCTGATACCAATTTGTGACATCCCTAGCCACCAATAGGCTAGGCAACGCCACTACTCGGACACTTCACTTAGCTTAACTAGCTTTGATACCAATTTGTAAGACATTCTGGCCTTAAACAACAGGCCAGGCCATACCATCGAGTAACTTTGCGGAAATAATCACATATAATTCTTAACCGGAAGATGGAGATAACATCTCGTATTCACACTTATACATCTATATCTATCTAATGCAATTAAATAGAAGCAACATTTAACCCATACATGCAACATACATATATACAACCATTACTCATTAATTGTAATGAAAATACAAATACACAACATACAATGATCACAAAATTGGTACTTATATTTTAATAGATGACCATTAACTGCGTGTAGACCTTCCATGAACCTCCCAGCCTTAGACCGTGTTTCTCATCATGCTCAGCAATGGGTCACCCTCGAGCTGAGACTAAACTCTACCGGGCAAGGGATGTTGAAATTACTAAGACAACTGAGAGGGGGGGTGAATTAGTTGTTACTGTTCTTAAACAATTTTAAGTCTATTAAACCATTTTTAATCTTTCATCAAGTGACCATCAATATTATACATCATATGGACAACATAAATAATGAGTATCAAGCACACATAAGATATACACAGAGACAAATTTTCACGAGGAAACCCATAAAGGGAGAAAACCTCATCTTCTTCGAAATGATAGGCAATATTTTAAGTCCTGTACATCATCTATGTTTGAGCACCAACTCAAAGTGAGGCTACTAACCTTTTTTTTACAATCTCCAACTTGTTGAGAGCACCGAATCTTTGGTTTCTCTAGCATCCACTAGAAGGAAGCACCAACTCCCTAAATATTCCTGCACCAACTGGATTTATACAAGCACCAACCTGTATACAAAAAACTCTGTTTTTTCTTGAGCACCACCCTGCCACCCTGTTTTCTAGCCACAACTAGATAGAAAATACAACTTCCAATATTCAAGCACCAACTTGAATATCAGAGGAACACAATCCTCCCTAGCACCACCCTTCCTCCCTGATTATAAATAAATGATTGACAAACAAACAATACAGGTATCTCAATTCTTACCCCTTCTTCACTGTTCTGCAGTTCTTCTCTGGTTCAAAAATTGTTCTACAATTCTTCTCTGCTATTTTGCTCTTGCTTTTGTATGTTCAACGACTGTTACTCATCTCCGAGTTTTATCTCATGATGTGCATACTGTAACTTTACCCTTCTTACAATTCATCTCATTTTTCTAGTTAGAACAACTAACCTCACACAGTTGTTGCATCTCTCCTTTTATACACACTAGCCTCATCAATTACACTTCGAATCTCCTTGGGAAAAGAAGAAAACATCTCAGCAACTGAATCACCAACTGATCAAGAACCATGATTCGATTATGCTAACTGAAACGTAACTAAACAGTTAATCATGAAGATGAATAGTAGCCCTTCGATCAGATTTCCATTTAACAAGCATCGTTGGATTAAATCCGCAAGGTCTTGCGTTTATCCCATATGCCCACTAGCTGTGACCATGGGACTAATCAAAATGTGTTTCGCATTTCACATTTCGACAATCCTGTGTCGAAGGGTCTCAACACTCCAAGTTGCGATCCCCAAAATTGAGCTTAGCTTCATGCTATCTCTTCCCTCTCATATGACCATCGACGGTGACCATAGCCTACACCAAAAGGCATTTCGCATTTCGCGAACTTATGAACTTCATCGAGCCTGATCAATGATTGAGATCTCCAATGATCCGACGGTTCATATCTCATCGTGATCTTGCGTTTCAGGATTCCTGTGATGAAGGGTCTCAACACTCCAAGTTGTGATCCCCAAAATTGAGCTTAGCAATTAGCTCCTTCCCTTAAGCCTTCGACGATGCGACCTTGTCTATGACCACGAGCCAGACCTTATTGCGATTTCACATATCGCGAGTTGCAAGGTTAGAGCATTTCCTTCCTTTGAATTTCCAGTCAGTGAAATGTTAATCCCTCGCCACATGTCCCTCTTGGATCAACGATCAAGATCTTATTGTGATTTCACAACTTCACGAGCCTTCATCATGCCTTATCAATGGTCCACGATCTCCCTTTGATCAACGACTCAGATTAAGTCATAGTTTCACATTTCACAATTTCATAGGATAGAGTACCTCCTTTTTTTGACTTTCCAGTTAGTGAAATGCGAATCGCTCGCCATGTGTCCTCTGCATCCAACATTCCACAAGATACCTCGATCCAAAGGTCCAGATCAATTCTTGGTATTTCGCATATCGCAAGTTCCCACACCATGTTCCGTTGACTCTTCCAATGTTCAGGTCAGCAAAATTCTAGTCACTTGCCATGTGTCCTTCTTGAAGATGGATGGTCCTCCTACTTTCGAGATTTTGTAGGCCCGCTTCATCTTTCACGTAAAGACCATGCTCCTTCTTATGGATCCAATGATGGTCAGTCTTTGGGCTCATATCTGACGCCTGAGATCTATTCTCTTCTACTGCGCGCTCCTCCTATCTAAATTCAGAGATGACAGTCATTGGGAATTCTGAATGGGATCCAATGATCATTGTTTCCCTTCACTGTTGATCTTTCCATTTCCATGTCATTATCGCTGTGCTACTGATCGTGCTGATCTTCGCCATCAATAACATCGTCGTCAATGAAAAACACACACACTATGCCTCTGTCTGAAAACATGCCAACAATCTCCCCCTTTGGCATTGATGGAAACCCCTTGAAAAACATGCAACTATACCACTGTAGCATCCTTGAAATTACCACACTTTCTCCCCCTTTGACATCAATGTCAAAGAAGAAACACACTCCCCCTAAGTTGTTGTGGTACATACTCCCCTTGTCAACTATGAGCAGCTTAGAAATACAACATATATTCAATAAGTACTCCTCCTGACTAGGTGAACATATTATACGAAGGAAGTTATAACCCCCAACTTTTGACGAAGATATCCAAAAGGGGTCGCTGCAAACGGTTTAGTAAAGATATCATCTATCTGTTCTGTGGAAGGAATATAATTAAGCTGAACCACTATGTTTGTAACTTGTTCTCTGAGAAAATGGTATTTTATTGGGATATGCTTAGTCTTGGAGTGAAGAATAGGGTTCTTGGAGACACTAATGGCACTGGTGTTATCACAGTGAATTGTAATCGGATCAGTATAGTTTACTTTCAAATCTGCAAGAGTTTGAATCATCCACAAAATATGAGTGCAACAAGTAGCAACAACAATGTACTCTGCCTTTGTAGTTGATAAGGAAATAGATCCTTGCTTCTTACTAATCCATGCTACCAACGAGTCACCCAGGAAGAATGCACCTCCACTGGTGCTCTTTCTCTCATCCACACAATTTGCCCAATTTGCATATGAATAAGTAGTTAACTGAAAACTCTGATTTCTGGGATACCACAGACCATAAGTCATTGTTCCCTTCAAGTATTTGAATATCCTTGTGACAGATACCAAATGACTTTGTTTAGGATCAGACTGATAATGACATACCATTCCAACAACTTGCATTATATCAGGACGGGATGCTGTGATGTACAGAAGACTACCTATCATAGAGTGATATGTCCTTTGATCAACATTAGGTGAAATATCATCTTTACTAAGCTTGCAACCAACCACCATAGGTGTACTAACAGGAGAGGAATCCTCCATCTGAAATTTCTTCAACATCTCTTTCAAATATTTTTCTTGAGAGATAAATATTCCTACAGAACTCTGATTTACTTGTAAACTCAGAAAGTATGACAGTTCTCATATCATGGACATATCAAACTCTGTTTGCATAGAGTTAGCAAACCACTGGATAGAGGGTTCATTAGTACAGCCAAAAATAATATCATCTACATAAACCAAAACAACTAGTAAATTATCACCTTCAGACTTAATGTGGATATTGTTGTCAACAATACCTTTCTTGAATCCTTTGTCTTGTAAGAATTTGTCCAGTCTATAATACCAAGCTCATGGTGCTTGTTTCAGTCCATATAGATCCTTCTTCAGCTTGCAGACATAGTTAGGATTATCTGTCAATGAGAATCCTCTAGGTTGCTCCATATATACTTCTTCCTCTAGATCTCCATTAAGAAATGCCGAATTAACATCCATTTGATACACTTTAAAGTTCTTATGACATGAATATGCAAGAAACATTCTGATAGCTTCCAATCTTGCCACTGGTGCAAAATTTTCACCAAAATCCTGACCTTCAACTTGTGCATACCCTTTACAGACCATTCTGGCTTTATTTCTAACAACTTGTCCTTTTTCATTCATTTTATTTTTGAACACCCATTTGGAACCTATTACATTCTTGTCTTCAGGTCTAGGAACAAGCTCCCAAGTATTTTTCTTCTCAATCTAATCAAGCTCTTCATTCATAGATCTAATCCAATCATTATGCTGGCTGGCTTCATCAAAATTTTTAGGTTTAGCCATAGATAAAAAAACAACATGGGATTGTTCTGAGTCTTCAATCAATTTCCTTCTTGTCTGAACTCCTTTATTTATATCTCCAATTATCTGATTTTCAGGATGATTCTTTCTAACAATTCTAAGAGGTGATTTTGTTTCTTTCTGCTGATTTGTGTCAGTTGGAGTATTCGTATCTTCATTTGATTCAAATTCTTCTCTTTCTGATCCTTGGACCTGTTCATCTTCGTTTTCAATTATATCTTTTGTGCTTGGTTCAATACTACTTACATTTCCTATCGGGATTTGTTCATCAAATTTTATGTCAATACAATCAACCAATTTATGCAGCCTCTTATTGTAGCATCTGTAACCTTTATTGTTTGTAGAATAACCTAAGAATATACCTTCATCAACCCTGTCATCATATTTGCCAATATTTTCACCATTATTCTTGATATAACATTTACTCCCAAAGACTTTAAAATGCTTGATTGAAGTAGGTCTTCCAAACCATAATTCATAAGGAGTCTTGTCACTGTGTGGTCTGAGATGAGTTTTGTTCATAATATGAACAATTGTATGTATTGCTTCCACCCAATATGTCTGAGCAATATTTTTTTCATTCATCATTGATCTTGCCATTTGTTGTATTGATCTATTCTTCCTCTCAACAACTCCATTTTGCTGTGAAGTCCTTGGGATTGTGTACTCTCTTTTGATCCCATGTTTATCACAGAACTCTTTGAAGTTCCATGAGCTAGACTCTGCTCCTCTATCATACCTTACTGCCTTCAATCTTTTTCTTGTTTGATTCTCAGTCAGAGCCTTAAACACTTTGAATTTTTCAAATGCTTCAGATTTTTCTTTCAGAAAGGCAACCCATGTCAGTCTAGAATAATCATCAATAATCAACATAAAATAGTTTTCTTTTCCCGTACCTTCTTTTCTTGATGGTCCACATAAATCCATATGTACTAACTGGAGAGGTTTTTCTATTGAAGGAAAGTTTTTAGATTTGAAATGTGTACGAGTAAGCTTTCCTATCTGGCATGATTTACAAACAGAATC
>JASDQU010681660.1:42009-55185 GCA_032191745.1 Picea mariana | reverse complement strand
TAGGTCACCAGGGAGGAACTCTCTATCTTTAGCTTTTTTATTGAACATGGCTTTCATGTTGTCTTGATACTTCTGAAGTTTCTCATCCACTTCAGCCCTATTTTTCTATACTTCAATCAACTGGTTTAATCTTTTGGTAACATCGTTAGGTTCCTCCTTCGAGTCTTTCCAAAGCTTCATCACAGGCATAGCGAGATTTATGGGAAGGACTACATCAATACCGTACACCATTTAGAAAGGAGACACTCTGATTGATTTCTTAGTGCCTATTCGATTCGCCCACAAAGTGTATTTCAAATGAACGTGCCAGGCTTTCTTATTTTCAGTCAACACCTTTTTAATTATGGTGATTAAGATTTTATTCGATGATTCGACTAATCTGTTTCGCTGAGGATAGTAGGTCGTGGATTGTCCTAGTACAATATTGTACTCTTGACAAAAACTGATCATCTCCATGGATTTGAAAGCCTGAGCATTGTCTATAACTATCTTCCGAGGACAGCCAAATTTGGATAAAATATTCTCTTCCAAGAAATTAATCACCATTGAGTCTATATCATTTCGTGTCAGAATGGCTTCTACCCATTTAGTGAAATAGTCTGTGGCCATTAGAATCCATTTATGTTGTGCACTAGAGGGTGGGTGAATTTCTCCGATAAAATCTAGACCCCATTTTTGAAATTGAGCTTCTGTCTTGACTGGAATCAAGGGTAGTGCAGGAAGATTTTGTTTACCTGAAAACAATTGACAAGGATTATAGGCTTTGAATTTAGTATTCACGTCTGCAAATAACTTCGGCCAATAATACCCATCTCTCATAATTTTATAGGTTGTTTCCCTCTAGGCGTGGTGTCCTCCCACACACCCCTTCATGAAACTCATTTATAACATTCTATGTTTCAAATTCTATTAGGCATCTTAGTAAAAAGCCTAGGGGATCCTTCCAATACAATTGGCTATCAATGATGCAATATTTTACCACATGCAACTTTAATGTTCTCACTTTAGAAGGGGTCATATCACTTGGGCACTGAAGATTCAAGAGATATGAAACTATGTCTCTATACCAAGATGAGGAGGAGAATGTTTCTTGAATCTGAGTTTCAAGAGTCTCCACATCAAATTCTTTTATGTTCGGAAGTTCTCCGTAGGCTTGCAGATGATTTATTCTGAGTGCTCTGAAATTCAACTCGGCTAATAGCTTAGCCAGAACTTGAACTTTGACGAGCTTAGTCAGTTTTACCGCAAGATCAAATTCCTAAATCTTGGCTAGCCATTGACCCCTCCTTCCGTCACTATCTGGTTGCACCAATATGTATTTAACAGAGTTGGTTGGTACGTAGGTGATTATCTTGGAATGTAGCACGTAAGTTCTAAAATCTTTGAGGGCTTTCACCATAGCATATGCCTTTTTTTCCAGTATATCGTATTTCAACTTGACATCTCTGAGGATTTTACTAAAAAATGCTATTGGCTGCTCAAAACCTTTGTCGTTCTTCTATAAGAGCACGGCTACGATAGTATGATTGAATGCGAATGAAAATATCAAGAACTCCTTCAGGAAGTCAGGACTGGCTAGCACTGGTAATTCTCCTATCGTTTTCTTGATGCATTCGAAGGATGCTTTAGCTTTGATTTTCCACTTGACCTCGCTGTCCTTTTTCAGAATATTTGTAATCAGTTTAGCAATTTGAACAAAATATGGAATGAATCTTCTTAAAAAAATTATTTTTCCTAGAAACGATTAGATTTCCTTTCTATTCCTAGGAATATTTATCCTATCTATAGCTTCTAATATTTTCAGATCAATTTTGATTCCTTCTCTAGATACTATATGGCCCAAGATTTTACCTTCCTGCATTACGAAATGAGATTTCTTGGGATTTAGAGACAAACCGAATTTCCAGCATTTCTCAAACGTCTGTTTGAGGTGTACCAGGTGCTTTGCATCTGAGTTAGAGAAAACAGTTAGATCATCAATATAAATAAAGACAAACTTATCTCTCTTGCCAACAAGGGCTATGTCCATTGCTCGTTGAAAGGTGGCCCCTGCGTTCATCAGACCAAATGGCATTTTGTCATAAATGAAAGTACCCCATGGAGTTGTAAACATGATTTTTTCTTTATCATCCTCATGGACTGCAATTTGATTGTAACTTGAAAATCCATCAATCATAGACATTCAGTTAGCCCCGACCACTTTTTCTAGAACGTGATCCATTTAGGGAGTGGATAATTATTTTTAAGGGATGATCTGTTTAGGTTTCTAAAATCCACGTAGAGTCTGATTTCACCATTCTTCTTCCTGAATGGAACTAAGTTGGCTACCCACTCATAATACCAAAGTGGAACAATAATATTTGCATCAAGGAGATTTTTAACCTCCCTTTCTATTACAGGCAAGAGTATAGGGTTTATCTGTCTGATTTTCTACTTGAAAGGTTTTATGCCCTATTTCAATAGGATTTTATGTTCTATAACAGTGGTATCATAAGTTTTCAATTTGTTGTAAGACCAAGCAAAGACATATTTTTACTTCTTGAGAAATTCAACATATTTACTTTTTATTTCGGGTGGAAAGTATTTAGATATTTTGACCTGTTTAGGGTTCTCCTTAGTGCCAATATCACAATCTTCAACCTCTTTAGGATGAGGTTTTAAAGTAGACTTCAGGGGTATATCATCCCGATCCCTTAGGAATCTGATTGTTTTTCAGCACTAACATGTGATGATCAACAATCTTATCCTGGAACTTCTGAGGATCCTCACCTTCCTACATGATCCAAGTAGGGTCATTCTGATTTTCATGGCTGATGTGCATCTCAGAAAATTCATCAACCATCTCTAGAAATTGCTTGATATTATTATCATCTTCAAAGAACTACCAGTGATGTACATTGTTTGGTATTGAAGGCCTGCGCCTCATTTCTATGTGATACTTTAGCTTTAGTATGTTGGGTGGCATAAAAGTAGAAACTTCTTTTGCAAGAGAATCAACTTGTTGATTTTCTACCCTAGGAATATGATGAATATTAAACGATGAGAAAATAATTTCTATCAGGTCCCAGGCGTAGTTCTTGTATGACCTTAGCCTTGGATTCTTGGCTTGATACTACTGCCTTATCTATTTTACAATTGATTCTGCATCACCGTAAACTATCAAATTTTCAATTTTCAATTTCATGGAAGCCTCTAACCCCAAGACAAGAGCTTCATATTCACATACATTATTAGTGTAGTCAATGTCCCACTATAGTCTGTATGACAAAGGAATAATGAATTTATCTCCGGGTGCCACAAACAACACCCCAGGTCCTGCTCCTTCCCAAGTGAAAGCGCCATCAAAAAACATTTTCCAAAGTCCTACACTATTTACATTTTTATTTATTTTTTCTATTTTTTCTATGTTTGTTTCTTATTCTATACAAATTTCCTCTGTACATGCATCGAAACCATCATCAATTGATAATATGCAGTTCCCTAAATCCTGATCAGCGACATATACTCGATAATTATTTGGGTTTTGTGGGTCACTTACAGTATACGCCAACCTGGTTTCTCTGTATAGACGAGTGAACTGTCCACCGAAAATCGGGATTGTAGCATACGTCATATCCAATTGAAGCAATCCTCCAAGTTTGGCACCCCAAGACCTAGATAACAACATACCATACTTCGCAGGAACATCAGCAACGACTACATCCATGAGAATGCTCTTCACAGGGATCTGTGCAAGATTAACCACCAAATATTTAATCATACCAAGGCACTTAAAATTTCTTGAATCAAAAGAATACAGATCTCAGTATGGTCTAGTAACATCAAGACCCAGTTTTTCCATAATAACTTTGGGCATTAAGTTGTGTGAGGCTCCAGAATCCAGCATACAATTATGGAGTAGGTGATCATGCACAGTCAGCATAATATAAAAAGGAGGGATAGGGTCTTTAGAATTTTCAATATGCGGACCAAACATTATAGTTGGTCTATCATATTCTAAATTAATAGTATCCACATGAATTTCTACATCTGAGAAAGTTATTAATTTGGCAATTTGTTTTCTATACATAGGAATTTTTGCTAATTCAACCAGAGGTACATGAATCTTAATTTTATTAATTTCATTATCCAGATTGAAACTTCCAATCGTCTTCTCAACCTCTCTAGTTGGGACCTCTGCCTCTCTCTTTTCTATCCTATTACTTTGTGTTGCTTTTGTTTCAGTAGTATTTGTTTTGGCAGTTTGTGTTTCAATTGTTTTTGTTTTGGCAGCTTGTGTTTCAGTTGTTTTTGTTTTGGCAGCTTGTGTTTCGGTAGAAGGTTGAGCTGCCTCATTCTTTTTACTTCTTGACAAGATATAAGTCGGTGGATCAATTGTAGAATTTTTATATCTAGGCCTTAAATTATATTTCTGTTGAAGCTCTGCCATTATAGAGTTGATGATTCCTTGATATTCTGAATCTCCTAGATTATTTATGCTTTCCTCATTTCCAAACAGGGATTCTTCGTCTAAATATTTTTCGTAATCCTATCTGGTTAGGTGAGGTTCTTGGTATTCATCACTTAGATTGTTTATATCTTCATCTAACACCTCATAGTCTTGCATGTCATCACTTTGAATGAAGTTTTCTATTTTAAACGGGGCTTTGATTTTTTGGTCCTCGTTTTTTATTTGTCTTTGTTGGATGTGGGGGTTGGGATTTCTTTTGAAATATCTCTTGGAAAATTGATTAGTCTTAGCTTGGTCTAGTTCCATTCTAGATATTTTATTTGATAATTCTTTGATTATTTTAGCCATATCATCCATTTTATCCTCTGAGGATCTCCTAGATTCGGAGGGTCCTGCTTGTTCTCTGAAACGTCTAGTTTCCTTGGTTATTGTTTCAACCTTTGTTTTTAGTTTACCCAATGCCATCATGTTCGACTTGATTTTGATGGTGTCGTCCTACATTCTTGCGAGGTCGACAGATCTCCTTTCCCTCAAAAGTAGGGAAAAATAGGGCTTGAAAGCCCCTACAAAAGTGACTTTAGCTACGGGTTGAGAGGGTTTAACCTCTGCTGGGATTTTATGATACATCTTACTAAACCTCTGGGTGAATTCTAGGACTGATTCATAATTCTTCTTCCTCAGAGCCCCAAATTCTGTTAAATAATATAAGTGATCTTTCTTCTCTCCCCACTGTCTTAAAAAGGAGTTTTCTAGCGCGTCATAAGAAGCTATAAAACCTACTGGAAGCCCGCGAAACCATGTCCTTATTTTTCCTTCAAAGGTCTGCACTAAAAGTCTTGAGTAGACATCCTCATGTTCGATGCCAAGGATATCTGTGAATTGGTCGAAAATTTTTATGTTCTCTGTTGTCGTTAAATCTCCCTCTCTTGTAAACTTTGGTAAATTTTTCATGTAATTTTCGGGTAGGTCATGAAGGATAGGGGGAAAGAGACTAAAGCAACATATCTTGTCATCACCTTCACAAAAATTCTAGGGGGTGGAGGTGGTGGTCCTTGAACACCTCCTCCTCCGACACCTCCTCCAGTGCCACCTCCTCCAACAACAACCATTTGATGTCGGGGGGATGAACTTTGGGAGTTAAAGAGAGGGTTTTCGTAAAATGCTAGGGACCAAAGCGGTGGTTGTTCAACTTCCTTGGGTTGAAGTGAAGGAAAGACCATGAACTGAGAGTTATAAGGCGTGAATTCTAGAAGAGGAGGAAATGAGAAACATGGACTAGCTTCTTCAGACTTACAAGATGCATAGATAGGTGAACCAACAAGAGACGAATCAGGGTATAAGGTGTGCTCCTCAGAATATCCGAGAACATAAACATTGGTTTCAGGTGAGGATCGGGTAGATAGAGAAGCAACAATAGCGGGTATGAATGAGGACCTTTTATTTGGACTATTCTGAGTATCAGAAGGGTCAATCTCAATCTTTATTGTATTGTCACTAGTTGAGGCCTCTGCATAAATCGTTTGTTTAGAATTTTCTTCAGGAGTTTTTATTTCGACTGGAATATGAGTATCTACTTGAGTTATTTTGGGTTGATACTTCTTACCCGGAGATGACATAGTAGACTTGAGGTATCCCTTGGGTTTTAACAACTTTTTTGGATCAGATACTGGCGTAGTCTGATGATCATATGGGTTTTTCCTAGTATTCTTTCTACCGAATGCTAGTTTAACTGTAGTGGAGTCACCAAGTGAAAGATAAAAATTAGCCTTATTATTGTATTCAATATTTGTTCACTATCAAAGAGAGAATCTTATCGATGTCGTTTTCCTAGGGAAAAATAACTTCGTTTCTCCGTCCCTGGCAACAATGCCAAAAATATGTTGTTCCTGAGATTACACTTAAGGATCAAAGAGTAATGTCAAGGCATCAAGAATATAAAGGGATATTTTTAAAAGTTATTTTTCTTTCGTTAATTATATAAGCATAAATCCTCAAAGGAAAATAATGAAACAACAAAACAAAGGTCCTCTTTTGTCATTTGAGTCGAGTTATAAAATCAGATGATATGGGAGAAAATTACAAAAATATTAAACAAATTTAGGCATCAATACACGATGAATCTTAACTTGTTCAAAGTAGAAGAAAACAAAGAATGCACCCCTGAAAGGATATAAGATACAATAATCCAAGTAGCTCGCAGGTCTTGTGTTCACTCACATCAAACACAGAGGAAAAACTACTTGCTTATCAAACAATTGTTAAAATATGACTATAGTAGTAGTTGTACTAAGTTGCAATCCCTCACTTATCAAGGAATGGCATAAAAGAATGCTATAATTATGAAATACATGAGAGAAACATAACTCAAACTGCACAAAGGTTGGAATCTCAGTCTGCACTTGTATTTATTCTCATAAAAGGAGATTTTATCAATTACATTCAGCAAGAAGAAGCCTGTGTTAAGTCTTTGAAACATGTATTTATACAAAATATTCTCAACCCTAAGCGGTTGGAATTCTTCTTATTTCTAAAACAGTAAATATTATAATAGGTGAAATTTGAAATGTTTCACTTGCATCTCCCCTGTCTCTTTGCCACACTGGCAGAGACATTTCTCTTTCTTGTTCTCCAAATAAGAAAAAAATGGTCTCTGATCATGATCTGAGTACATGATATGCCCACGTCATCTCATTTGTTCCCAGATGTGGTGGCTTTCCCTTGGTAGACACATTTGACACACCTTCCTATGAACTGTACCACCAATCTAGAAGGCTTTGTTGAGTCGTTTGCCCCAAAAATATATAATTTCTTTTCTAAGTGAGGTATCCTTTCTTCCATTCTCCTATCTTTTGAAGGTATAGACTATAGCTGTAGACTAGGCTTAACTGACCACCTATTTATCTAAGTAATATCAATCTGTTTTAATTGCAAGATTTCAACCCGAGCCTCTTGTTGATATTATGGTAACTACAGGAGATATTTACCTCCACTTGTGAACCTGACGAGATTAGAATACTCCAGGAAGCAAGAGAAACCCTAATGAGTTGGGTAATAATTCTAGAAGACTTGCCAGCTCAAGAAGAGAATTTGTATTAGGTTATTTGCCTCCAAGAGAAGAAGTCGGCCAGAAGAAATAATAATATACTGAATAGATAGATACCCATAATGAGAAGTCAACCCAATCAGTTAGCTAGAATTACTATAAATACAGGAGGCCAGTCTTCATTCTGGCAAGCAGTCTCAGTATTGTAGAGAAACACTTGTGTGCACTACAGTTGCCCAGTTTCTACGCAGATTTGGAGGAGAGTTGCCATTGCAGCTATTGCAGCTAATAGTTACGTTTGGACTATCTCTTGGTTAGGGTTTGGACTATTTGGTCAACTTTTGTTGGTACGCTATCCTTAGGGAAAGGTGTGCTAACCTTTTTTTGACTATCTATCCTAGGGTTTTCTTCTGGAGTGATTCTCTTTCAAGGTTAAGGTCCTCGGAGGGTGGCTTCGGCCTATGGTTGGGCGACAATAGTGATATTGTCAATAGTAAAATGAGAACATAAATTATATTCTAACAGGTTATGGGCCCACACCTCCTTCATTCAGTCTAGCCGTTGGAAGGAAACATAGCCATGAGGATATTAATCTCGTTGAAGAACTGCCACTAGAGTTTCTAGCAGGAGCAGTCACCATAGCCATGTCGTTAGGGTTACTAGTAGGTGCAGTTGTAGAAACACTAATCCTCTTGTTTAGGTACCTTAAGTGAAGGGATTGAACTAATTTCTAGATAGATTAGTGTGCCTTAGCCTAGCACATCTCCTGGTACTCTCAACAAGCCAAGATGATAAGCTTGAAGTTTTCAGTCAGATCTAGGGTTTGACCAAGTCAAAAAAGCCATGAATTACTCTATGAAGTCAGAAAACAAGTTAGATGGAGCTTCTAACTTCAGAGCATGGAAGACAAGGATTGACCTCATCCTTGCCAAGAATAAAGTGATGGATATAGTGAAAGGAAAGATCGTGAAACCAGAGTTTGAAGAAGGGAAAGAGAAGGAACCACAGAACGTTGCAGTGATGGAGAAGTTCAAAGACAGTGTCATCAATGCTATGAGTATCATAGTGGAATATATAAGAGATCACTTGATACCCTACTCTCCCATCTTGACTCATCGAAGAAGATGTACGATGCCCTAACAAACCTCTTCTCAGTCAGAAACATTGGACAAGTAATGAGTTTGAAGAATGAGCTTCATGAAATGAAGATGAATGATGATGACAACATAACATCATACCTTGTGCGAATCTCTTAGTTAAGAGATCAAATACAATCTATTGAAGAGATCATCTTAGAGAAGGAATTTTGTTACACATGATTTTGGTCACTCTGGTGATGTCTCTACAAGTGATGTATTTAGGCTCCCACAAGGACTTTTTGCCTGAGAAAAGTGACTATTGTCTTCTTCCAAAAAACACATTTTTAATATGAGTTCGCAAGCTGCCTATGTTACAGGATGTGAAAATCCTTCATTTTTGCAGGAAACCCAAACTTAGGGTGTGAACTGTTCGTATTCTACTCTATAGGTAGGGTGGGAACCTGTTTCAAATCTTGGAAAAGAGAAGAGGTCATGAAGGTTCTAGAAGGGAATATTCTATAAAATGAGTTGGCATTTGCATGGTTGGCATCCTACTGACTTCTTAGATTTAGTGGGATCATCCTCATCCATTTAACCATCTCTCCTTCTCCTATATATTGAAAGGTTTCTCATGGAAAAGGTTAAGCAAGATTGAATGAAGAATTGGTGAAAGAATTGTGTGGAGAAATCTACTTGGATAGAATCTTGAAGACTCTATTTGGTCTATCAATTTGTACTGGATCTTCTTCATGCAAACATAGAGCAAGTGTGTGTGTTGGAACCAAGGGTCACTGAAAAGAATCTTGCGACATCAAGGCAATCTGGTTGTATCTTCTACTTTCATTTAATATAATACAACAGCATGTCCCTTTCCTATAAAATCACACTTATTTTATTGCATAACTCCTTGATCATATGAATAGGTTGACGTTGAATGTACTTTGCTATCTTCACTTTGGTTGGTTTGTGTCGTCTTGGACCTGATTTTACAAGAGCACTAGAGTGAAGCAGGAACAACAGAGACCTAAGGAAGTGATATAAAGGTATGTCACTCATTCCTTCTTAATAGTAGATTCAATGACTTCAACTTAGAGAAAGAGTCATGTCCTGTCTTGTTTTGTTCTAGGTCCAGGTGGATCCAAGTAGAACTGTTAGTGTCTTCACCTATCGATTTATCCGATAACAAAATTGGTGACTCCACTGGGGATACAACCCATTTTGGTGGTTTTTACCTGGCCTTTTTCTCTTGACATACCCTTTTTTATTCCCAATCAATCTTTGAGTCTTGAGGAGATCCTCATAGACTCCCTGGATCCAGAAGTTCCCTCAAAAGTTCTGCCATTTTTCCAAAATTTGCTTAATTATAGACCTTCTCGCACTGCACCTCTCTGTAATCTGTGAGAATCATTGAAGTTCACACCCCTAGTGTTCAGTTCAGTGCGAACTTCTTGCGACCTGCCTGTGTCTGGCCTACGAGAATCCTTGATTCTCGCACTGTACCCCACTGTTAGACTGCGAACTCACTTGTAAAAATTATGGATTAAGTCTTTTGTGTCTTCAGATGCCTAGATTGGTTGGTGTGTCTGGAAAGAACTTCTCTGGCTAGTGATTGAATGTTTCTTGACTTCAAATCTCGTGAATGATTAGTTTTTGGAAATCGAAAGCTCTTCTTGATCATTTTTTCTCAATTTTTACCTCTTGACCTTTTCTTAACAAGGGTATAATCTCCGATTCTCAAATTCGAGTGCTTATTTGGTCGGGAGCCTTTGATTGGATTAAAAGTTGAGATTAATTGTCCTTTTCAATTGCTTATTACTTGGAAAATTGTTACCCATGTGCATTTGAAGAGATTGGTCTTGTCCGTTTGTTATTTTTATCTTCATTGAAAGATCGATTTGGGTGTTTGTTGTGTATTTATTTTTCGTTGGTTGCTTACTTTTTCTTAGTTCCATCCTTGTTGCTTGGTTTCTAATAAAAAAATTAAAGACATTTCCTTTTTTTTAAGCAACCTTTTATTCGAAAATATGGGCATTCAAGTATTGAAAGAGAACGAATAGGGAATTTGCATTGTTCATGATTGTTTGATATTACATTTCAGAGAAGATCATACATCGTAGTTCACATTGTTCTAAAAAACTCCTCTTTCCCTCCTGTAAATAGGATTAATTGAACAAAATTTGTATCATTCATCCCTATTTATGCATTCTTGGGTTAGAGTCTCACACAACATTGGTTTCATTTCCGTCTCCTTTTTACGTAACAACACCCTTTAATAATATTGCGCAACTTTTAAATTAAACTAGTAGCTTTTTCTAGGGCTCTTTTACACCAACATTAACTAGGCTAGAGCTTTGGAATAGCTAGTGAGACACACTCTCCAAAGCAAAAAACACACAATAGTATTTTGTGATAAGGAGTGTCAAATTCTATTTGCAGCATTTTGTCCTGGGAAGACCTTCTCACACAAGGGTCAAACCTGAGGTCGGGTTGAGATTGACAGAGTTAATCACCCTGCTTTGTTGATCTTGGTGTAGAGATTGCACATATTACGGGGGTCACTTGAAGGTATACCCACAACAATGAGTGGAAGCCTCTCAAGATGATTTCTGTATAGATACCCTGCCCTTGCGTGTGGATCGGACTGTCGATTGTTCCCCCAGGCATCATTGTTGTTGGTGGTAACCTCAGTATCCTATGTTCGTAAGGTCTTACACAAGGTGACTGCGAAGGGTTAAGTCTTTACGGGACCTAGAATCGACATTGGCCAGACTCACTCGAGCTCCTTGGAGGGCATACCCACGATTGTGTGTGGAAGCTTTCACTAGGGTGTAAGTCTGTTAAGCAGGTCGTCAACGTAACTTTTCCACCCTAGCTCAGCCACTTCTTGTCTCATCATCGCGACGTTGGATTTCATCACCAACTAGTGACTTTGGAATTAGAAGGTCTTTTTTTTTTGTTTTTCTTTCTAGATTTTATTAGCGCATGTTGTTTGTTTACCCAAGATGGCCATAGAATTTCTTTCGTAAGATTCTAACTCGGTCACAATTGACCCTCCACACCATTCACATAGAATGCAAGGCCTACCCCCAGAAGATCTAGAAGGTTCTGAACCCTTGCCTACCAACTCACCATAGGGCTCTCCTCAACAGAGTGAAGTCCAAGACATTGCCACTCCACAAGTGGAAAGAACTAACTCTTTTCGAATTACCAATTCTCGAGAGGACTTCTAACTTCCTCCCAACTCTAAGAGACGTATTGTTTGAGTGAATTCTTCTAGAGATATAGTTGTTCAGTCTTCTGGATTACCAACTAGACCTTTCATAGGACCTGAGGGTCAAGATCCTTTTTGGACTACTGGCATTTTTAGACGGGATGTCTTTGGCTCAGGAGTAGGCGTTGATATCACTGTCACACCTAAGTTGCCCGAAACATCTGATCCAGATGCAATACCTTTTACTACTGCTTATTATTTTCTTGGTACAGACACTCTGCCAGCTAACCACATCTTGACTATCCCTCTACAAACGGTCCATTACATAATGGTCCCAGATACTATGAATCCTCACACCGGGATTACAACGGCTAGCCAAGCCCCCATTGGCACACTGCTTTCTCCCAGATTCACCCCAACACTTCCACCCGGATATCATGTGTTGAATGCTTCTATTCCTTCTCCTACACAAATATCATTCGGTACTCCTGGCGTTTCTACTCCTTCTGGGCACCATCTTGTTCCCAGTTTCATTCTGACACTTCATCGACCCCCTTTTAGATGACCTCTTCCATCCTCTATCGGAGGCACCAACCCTAGTGGCACCATCCTATCTTTCACACCTAATTACCAGATTCCTGTAGGTGGACAATTTCACCAAGGAGGCCAAACCCAATCCCCTTTTGCAGGACAAATCCCAATTGGAATGCAACCCCCGATTGGAGGGAAACCCCCACCGACCCCGCCCTATGGACAAAACATACCTCCATCCTTGGTTCAATATTGGAATTATCTTATTCAACATAATCCTCCCTCGATTGGGGGGAAACAACCTCAAGTTAGCTCCTTCATACCCCTAGTACAGGCCAACCATATCCAGGCACACCCAATCCTATTTGGGGCTCGAACGCTCAAACCCATGCCCTTGTTTAAGGGTACAACCCTATGAATTACTTGCCTCCACACCAACAACTAAATCTGCCCGGATCTTCGCATTATATGCAAACTGCTTATGGTCCCATTAGTCTACCAACGAGACTCCCTCCCCAAAGTCACCAGTACCCACATGTGAATAGACAGTTACCCTTCTTAGCCACCCTGGACCTCCCTGATATGTTAAGAATTTTAAATGATCTGATTGTCACTTTCCTCAATTTCCTTCCATACCGGCCAAACTACCATCCGACATCCCTAAGTTCGATGGTAAACTGGGAGAGGACCCGAACAATCATGTAATGACTTTTCACCTCTAGTGCTCATCCAACTCCTTGATGGATGACTCTATGCGTTTATGCCTTTTTCAGTGAACCCTCACAGGTTCTACTGTGAAGTGGTATATAGAATTACCATGAGTCTTATTCACTGACTTCAACACCCTCGCTATGGCTTTCCT
>JASDQU010681660.1:22255-34888 GCA_032191745.1 Picea mariana | reverse complement strand
ACCAACCTGTATACAACAAACTCTGTGTTTTCCTAAGCACCACCCTGCCACCTTGTTTTTCTAGCCACAACTAGATAGACGATACAACTTCCAATATTCAAGCACCAACTTGAATATCAGAGGACCACAGTCTTCCTAGCACCACCCTTCCTCCCTGATTATAAATAAATGATTGACAAACAAACAATACAGGTATCTCAATTCTTACCCCTTCTTCACTGTTCTGCAGTTCTTCTCTGGTTCAAAAACTGTTCTACAATTCTTCTCTGCTTCATGCTATTCTTCTCTTGCTTCTATCTTTTCAGCAACTATTACTCATCTCCGAGTTTTATCTCATGCTCTGCATACTGTAATTTTACCCTTCTTACAGTTCATCTTATTTTTCCAGTCAGAATAGCCAACCTCACACAGTCGCCGCATCTCTCCTTTTATACACACTAGCCTCATCAGTTACACTTCGAATCTCCTTGGGCAAAGAAGAAAACATCTCAACAACTGAATCACCAACCGATCAAGAACCATGATTCAATTATGCTAAATGAAATGTAACTGAACAGTTAATCATGAAGATAAATAGTAGCCCTTCGATCAAATTTCCATTTAACAAGCATCATTGGATTAAATCCGCAAGGTCTTGCATTTATCCCATATGCCCACTGGCTGTGACCATGGGCCTAATCAAAATGCGTTTCTCATTTCTCATTTCGGTAATCCTATGTCGAAGGGTCTCGACACTCCAAGTTGCGATCCCCAAAATGGAGCTTAGCTTCATGCTAGCTCTTCCCTATCATATGAACATTGGTGGTGACCACAACCTACACCAAAAGACAATTCACATTTTGTGAACTTATGAACTTCATCGAGCCTGATCAACGGTCGAGATCTCCAATGATCTGACGGTCCAGATCTTATCGTGATCTCGCGTTTCAGGATTCCTGTGATGAAGGGTCTCGACACTCCAAGTTGCGATCCCTGAAATGGAGCTTCACAATTAGCTCCTTCCCTTAAGCCTTCAACAATGTGACCTTGTCTATGACCATGGGCCAGACCTTATCGCGATTTTGCATATCGCGAGTTGCAAGGTTAGAGAATTTCCTTCCTTTGACTTTCCAGTCAATGAAATGTTAATCCCTCGCCACATGTCCCTCTTGGATCAATGGTCAAGATATTATCATGATTTCGCAACTTCACGGGCCTTCGTCATGCCTGATCAATGGTCCACGATATCCCTTTGATCAACGACTCAGATTAAGTTGTGGTTTCACATTTCGGGATTTCATAGGATAGAGCACCTCCTTTCTTTGACTTTCCAGTCAGCGTAATGCCAATCTCTCGCCATGTATCCTCTACATCCAGCATTACACAACATACCTCGATCCAAAGGTCTAGATCAATTCTCGGTATTTCTCATATCGCAAGTTCCCACACCATGTTCCGTTGACTCCTCCAATGTGCAAGTCAGCGAAATTCTAGTTGCTTGCCACGTGTCCTTCTTGAATATGGACGGTCCTCCTGCTTTTGGGATTTTGTAGGCTTGCTTCATATTGCACGTAAAAATCGTGATCCTTCTTAGGATCCAACGACATCTAGTCTTCAGGCTCATATCTAATGCCTGAGATCTATTCTCTTCTACTGCACGCTACTCCTATCTGAATTCAGATTTGATGGTCATCAGGAATTCTGAATGGGATCCAACGATCACTGTTCTTGCCATTGCCATGCCATTATCGCTGCGCTACTAATCGTGTTGATTTTTTCCATCAATGACAAACACACATACTCTACCTCTATCTGAAAACATGCCAACAAGGGAATTCTAGGCTTGGCAAGGACAACAAGGAAGTTGCACAAAACAACAGGAAGTATATTTTATCCCAAGAGCCACTTACGCACACAACCCATAGAAGCTCATTCCCCACATGCCTACTCCACCCCAGGAGGGTACACCTTCTTTAATACAAGTCCACCGGCTACTACACCTCCCTTACCTTGGGCTTCAACAACAGGCTGGACCAGAAGTCTCAAAGTACTGTAGCTTCTATGAGACTCCCTTCCAATAGAACTCACTTCCCAACAAACTCTCTCACCTGGGAGAGTTTCTCACAGGCATGACAACCCGCTTTTTCAATTCAGCTCCTAAGAAACAAATAAACAACAGTCAACTTCACATGGGTGATGGTAGCAACAAAAAATGAGTATGGACACTGAAAATGGCAACAACCAAACGCTAAGACACAACACGGCTCAGGCAAATACAATTGTGTTAGGCTTCACAAGAGACACACGGGATGACTCAAGTATGACTGTAGGATTCCAAAGGTGTGTGCTAGATATAGAGGTGATGATGATGAGAACTGGTTCAATGCGTGAATCCCTAGTCAATCGAGAAGGTGAAATACTTCCAGAGAATCGTAAGGGTCATGAGGAAACTCCCAACTGGTCTAGACATAAGGATGGGTACCATGCTAGAGTGGGAAGCGAACCCCCTAACGAGATGGCTTTCCCAGCTATAAATTGCATGTGCCCAGGTTGACACATGTCTTCCTGAAGCCGCATGAGTTCCACTTAGCACTCGTTCCCCTTTCTCCCAGGAACTTAGGACAACACGGCTTATGTCAACCATAGATTTTTGGGAAATAATAATAAAATATTATTCCCTTAGAGGTAAGCCCTCTAACTTAGCCTCTAGGCCTAGACACTTAGCCCACTCCCATACCCTACCTAGTGGAGCTTAGTCCCCCATAACTATTCTTCGTGGTTATTCTACACGTAGCAATGTAGTTTTATTAATGATGTGAGTGTTTACATATACAAAATCAGGCTCATTGGCCTTAACATCTGGCTCACTAGCCTAATAAACACATAATTCTCTCATCTTATAACCACTCAGCTCACCATCCTATAAACATAATTACAATTCAGCAGGGGATCGGCCTTGGGGTGTTACAATCCCCTCCCCTTATTTTTTCACTATCCTCAGTGCAACTTATTTACACATAACAACAAGATTTCCAAAATCTTCAAAAAGATGCAGGTACTCTGCCTGCATATGGCATCTTCATGCTCCCATGTTGTGTCCTCAGGACCGTACCAGGTCCCCTGGACTTTTACAAGCCATATGGCTTGATTCTGGAGTTTCTTTATTTCTCGGTCCAGTATACACACCAGATGCACCTGCAAGATGCCTTCTTGCTCCACCTGAATCACATTCCAATCAATAACTTGATTAGCATCAAATATATATTTATTAAGCAATGAAACATGAAACACATTATGTACAATCATTGATGCAGACAATGCAATCATATATGCAACTAGTCCAATCCTTTCTAGGATTTCAAATGGCCCACAATATTTGGCTACCAACTTGGAACCGTTTCCTAGCTTCAGGGAACTTCTATTGGCTTTCACTTTCAAGAAAACATGATCACCAACTTTAAACTCCCTGTGGGCTCTGCCTTTGTCTGCATAGCTTTTCTGCCTGTCTTGGGCAACCTTCAAATTCTTCTTAATCTTCATCATTTTCTCTTCCATTTCCTTGAGTAACTCTAGCCCAATTATTTCTCTATTAGCTGGGTTGTCCCAACTTATTGGTGTGTTGCACTTTCTGCCATAAAGTGCTTCAAATGAGCTCATCTTTAGTGATGCTTGATACCCATTGTTATAACAAAATTCTACCAAGTGTAGATAATATTCCCATTTAGATGGTTTGTCCATCACATACATCCTTAACATGTCCTCTATCACTTAGCTCACCATTTCTATTTTCCCATCAGACTGAGGATGATAGGTTGTGCTAAAGTTCAGGTTCATTATGAACCCTTTGAATAAACCCTTCCATAACTTTGAGGTGAATTTTGGGGTGAATTTTGGGTCTCTGTCAGTGTTACAAATTATTTTCGTCACCCTTATGACCATTAATGATGTAAACCTATATGTTGCCTTTAGAGGGGTCAGTGGCCTGGATTCCTAAAGAAAGAAGGGAGAATAATTTTCCCTAAGAGAAGAAGTTGTATTTTCCTTTGTAAAAACCCTATTTTGGAGGATTTCCGCAGGTTGTTATATACACAGGGTGCGAAAATGCCTAATTAACGCAGGTTTCTCTATAGCTAGGGTGCGGAGTTTCCGCAGGCTGCACTATAGCTAGGGTGCATTGGCCTCCTGTACGTGGGAAAAATGAGCATCTTCTCGATGCTTCTAGAAGGAGAAGATTTTATGGTGAACGGTTTGGATCTTACTCGCTTTCATGATTTAGTGGGATCATCCTAACCTCCTTACCGTATCCTCTTCAACTTATAAAAGGAGAGGAGCTCTCATGGAGAAAGTTAGTTGGTTTTGAAGCTTGGATTTTGTAGTTGGATTGAGATTGGAAAATTTATGTTGGCTTTGAGATTTTCATTGTCAAGATATATTGTGAGTAGCTATCAGATCCGTGGTCTCAGAATCCTTGGAGAAAGATGTGTGTGGGAAGCAAGGAACTGTTGGAAGGAACCTGACGACATCAAGGCATTTGGTTGTATCTTTCTTCCACATTATATGATACAGTGGCATATTTATTTCCCATAAAATCATTCTCATTTTATTACATGACTCCTTGATCACATGTTTAAGTTTTCATTGATTATATTATTGTTGCTTTAACTTTGGTTGGTTTGTGTTTCGTTTCAGGATCAATAGCACAAGAGCACCAGAGTGAAGCATGGACAACAAAGATATAAGGAAGCGATATCCAAAGGTA
The DNA here is from genome assembly GCA_032191745.1 of Picea mariana. NCBI lineage: Eukaryota > Viridiplantae > Streptophyta > Pinopsida > Pinales > Pinaceae > Picea > Picea mariana. The sequence continues at coordinate 30,150 of JASDQU010681660.1, read as the reverse complement.
TGTCATTGATTCCTTCTTTGGTAGTAAATTCAATGATTGTAACTTAGGGAAAGCGTCATGTCTTGTCTTGTTTTGTTCTAGATCCAGGTGGATCTAGGGAGATTAGTTTATGTTCGCATTTACTAATTTATCCAATAACAAAATTGGCAACTCCACTGGGGAATAGATTGTTTTCCTACTTTGTCTTTCTTTCTTGCTTTGATTGCTTGGTTTCTATTTTTTGAGTCACTGGGTGATCCAGATTGACTCTCTGACTGTTAAAATTCATTGGAAAACCTTCATAATTTTTAATTTTTTCCATTTTTGTTTTATTTCTACACCCTACTTTGAGGGACAGTGCAGCGAATTAGGATTTCCACACCCTACCTATTTATACCAGTGTGGAAACTTCACACCCTACCCATATATGGCCTGCGACGATCAAGGATTTACGCACTGTGTTAGGCTTCCAGCCTGCGACGATTGTGAAAAAAATTATTTTTTGGTGGTTTTCCCTGCCCAGATCTGTGACATGGTTCTGGGGTGATTTGTTGGGTTTGATTATAGTTTGCTTGACAAAATTTGAATCTGCTTTCAACCATCTTTTCCTTATTTTTTTCTTTGTTGGCTTTTGAAAGATTTGGTCTCTTGATTTGAGTGTCTTTCAGTTACAAAGCATCGTTTTTCTTTAGAATTGTTTAGTGAAAGAATACTTCTTTTTCTGAATAAATCATGTTAAAAGAGAAACTTAGTTTGTGTTTTTTTTGTTTTGAAGTGATTTGCTATTTGTTTTAGTGTTTCTTTGAAACAAAAAATTGTAATTTCTTGCCTTATATTATATTGGGGGCTTCCTTGCATTTGAAGTAGCAAAATTGCATGATTCTTGGCATTTTTTGGTCTTAAATTCTAAAACAATTTCCCCCTCATGGCCGGGGGGGGGGGCATGAATCGTGTATTGGTTTACAGTCTCTTTTTCTCATTTCCTGAGAATCTTGATATTGATGAGTTTAATAAATTTTGGATCATTGTGCATCTGGGAATGATAAATGTTTTCTCCTTCTTTTAGCATAGCTTTCATCGAAATGAAAAGATTGCATCTTCATCTCTTTGCATAACTTTCAAGTCGGTCAAAAAACCATATTGTCCACACCATTTTCCTTTTGAGTAACAACAACCTTAAAAATAAAGAACTTATAAAAATTGATTAGACATTTTTATATTTTCTGGTAGCAAACCTACATTAGATTAGTTGTAGGGCTTTGGAATAGGTGTGAAAGATAACTTTCCAAAGCTGCAAACAAACATAGAATCTTGCATTAGGGAGCGGTGAAATCCACTTATTACATTTTGTCCTGGGAAGCCCTTCTAACACAAGGGTCAATCACGAGGTCGCATTGAGACTGGCAGAGTTACTCACCCTGCTTTATTGGTCTTGCTGTAGAGATTGTGCATATTATGGGGGTCGCTTGAAGGTATACCCACAATGATGAGTGGAAGCCTTTCAAGTTGATTTCGGGCTAGATACCCTGCCTTTGTGCATGGATCAGACTGTCGACTGTTTCCCCAAGCATCACTATAGTAATTGGTAACCTTAGTGTCCTTTCTCTCTAGATTCTTTACACGAGGTGACTGTGGAGGGGCAAGTCTTCACGGTACCTGGAATCGACATTGGCCAAACTCACTTGGGCGCCTTGGAGGGTATACCCACGATTATGTGTGGCATATTACACCAAGGCGTAAGTCTGTTAAGTAGGTCATCAACATAACTTTTCCACCCGCTCTGTCTCAGCCCCTTCTTACATTGTTCCCGTGACGTTGGATTTCATCACCAACCAGTGTGCTCATTGTGAGAAGGTTTTGTTTTCTTGCTTTCTTACTAGATTTTTAGCATGTGCTGCTTGTTTTCCCTAGCAGACTCTAGGTTGGATTTTTATTTAATGGCATTAGTTCCCGGAATGACCAATGAAGGAAGCCCATTTCCAGGGGAACCTTTTGTTTTTCCTTCTTATGAAAAAATTGGTCCTCCTCACATCGCTACTTTGATCCTTCCAGGTCTCATAATTGGATTACCAATATGGTTTTTTTCCACTTAGGTAATCCTAAATGTAGTTAGTGCTTCAGTTGTAAGCACTTCCCCCCAAGAACATCAACCTCATGTTGATCCTTCACCTTCTTCACTAGTAAGATCTTCTTCGCCTTCTTCACTTGCAAGGTCTTCTTCCATTTCATCTTCTTCTCCGAGTGAAGGCTCTAAAGCTAGTAACTCGGTAGATAAGAATAATAAGAAACGAAATAATAAGAAGAAGAAAAATAAACAAGGGTCCAAACTTCCAACCACTGCCAGACATGTTGGAAAGAAACTAGTCACTGTTAATTGTGTTGGGAGTGTTGATGATGCCAAGATCACCCAAACAACCCGTAAGCCCAAGTACCCTTGCAGGATTTGTAAGGGTAGCCATCTTCTTAAGGATTTCCTTGGTCTATCCAAGGTTATAGAAGTATGGTCTACACACCCTCGCCAGACCTTGTCGTTAGCCTCTGAACAACATGTTGATGACCTCCCATCAACTAGTCACGATATTGTTGGGAAGAATAAAGTAGATTCAAATTCTCGTGTATGTTATGCAAAGGGCGTCATATAACTCATATTTTCTCTCATATGGAAGAAGCCTCAAAATTCCTAGAAGACATCACTATTTCACAGCCTCAACTTCCAGCTGCTTATCGCAAGCTTACTCTCGAACCACCTATAGTTGATGGAATGATCAATCTGGTCCCTTTGTTGGTCAGTCTGGTTGATCATGTTGTCAATCTGGTCATGTCCTTAGTTGAACTAGTTGAAAAAGTGGTCGATCCGATCCCATCCTTGGTCAATCCCACTCTCCCATTAGAGAGTGAAACCCACATGGTCGATCCCATCCCATCCTCGGTCGATCCCACTCTCCCGTTAGAGAGTGAAACCCAAGTGGTCGATACGTTTCCACCTGTCGACCCCATTCTCCCCTTGGAGAATGAAACCCAAGTGGTCAATTTGATGTCATTATCAGTCGATCCTACTCTCCATCTCGAGAGTAAACCTGATACTGCCCAAATTTTTCTCATTGATATAGACTCTACCATGCCGGGAGTTATTCCTCCTTCTCCCGTGGAACCCCCTCCAAGTAATGAGGCCATCCATTTTGATTGGGGTGTGCTAACTGGACCTCGTCTTCCCTCTCACATTCCTTTCCAGATCATAGTACAGGTTTTTGTTCAGGATGTTCCTCAGACAATGATACATGAAGGTGCGTCCATTAGTATTTTGTCCTCTTTTGCTTGGCAAGCTTTGGGTTGTCCTCAGCTTGCATCGGTTACGCATAATCTGTTAGCTTTTAACAGAAGAACTAGTCAACCTTTAGGGACCCTTCCTCAGTTTCCTGTAAATTTGGGAGGGAAAAATATCTTTATTGATGTCATGGTAGTCCAAGATACCTTGGATTTTTCTTTACTCCTTGGGCGAGATTATGCATATGCCATGAAAGCTATTGTGTCCACTCTTTTTTGTGTGATATCTTTCCCTCACGATGGAAGAATTGTGACCATTGATCAACTTTCATTTTTTGGTCCTAACTTGACCTTAATGACCTCCCTACATGGTTCTTATATGCAGATGGTATCACCCCTGCCACAGGTCAATTATGTGGCATTGTCTCCCATGCCTTCCACTGCCGATGAAAATGACTTGGATCTGGTAGTTGACATGGTGATCTCTTCGGTAGGGCTATTGGAGCCTGATCGCTTTACGACTATCACAACTCTCGACATGTGTTCCTTCCAGAGTGTGTTTCTTCCATCAAGTGAAGATCTCTTGGAGGCCATGACCGAGTTTTGTCTCTTGACATGGTGTTCTTCCAGAGCATTGCCCTCTTGGAAGATGTGATCAAGAAGAGCCTTGAGCATGGTTTTCTGATTTCAAGCTCATTAAAAAATGAAACCAGCTTTGAGCATAATTTTGTGATTTCAAGCTCATTAAAAAATGAAACTAGATTTGAGCATGGTTTTCGGATTTCAATCTCATTAAAAAATGAAACCATCTTTGAGCATGGTTTTCTGATTTCAAGCTCGTTAAAAAATGAAACCAGTTACAAGAATAGTTTTTGCATCTCCGTGGCAACCTTGTTAAAAAATGAAACAGAGCTTACGAGCATTTTTCCTATTTCCGTGTCAAGCTTGTTAAAAAATGAAACATAGGTCTAGGGATTGAACCTAGATTCTCGAGCATAGTTCTTATCCTGTGTCAAGCTCGTTAAAACATGAAACAACTTCCCCCTCTTTGTTTGATTCAAGTCCTTCGTCTAGTATTTGAAGCTTCATTTAATTCTCCTTTGCAGTTGGATGAAACGAATCTTGGGGGGCAATGCTTCCAGCCTCTGGACTCCATGATGAAGTTAAGCCACTAGCTTCTTAAGCTGGGGGCTAAGTACTAACCATGCATTGGGAAGTCACAAGCATAGTTTGTTCTGGTTCAATATTGTGTAAAAATGAAACCACTTACCTCAAGCATAGTTTCCTCTGGTTCAAGATTGTGTAAAAATGAAACCAGGTCCAAGCATAGTTTTGTTTAGTTTTTAAGCTTGTGTAAAAAATAAAATCTATCCCAAGCACAGTTGTTTTTTTTTTAAAGCTTGCGTAAAAATGAAAACAATCCCGAGCTTAGTCTTTGTTCTTTCTCATGCTTGTAAATACATGAGAATAAGTTATCGAGCTTAGTATTTGTTCTTTCTTGTGCTCATAAATCAATGAGAATGTAGCTGAGTATACTTTTATCACTTTTGCGGACTCATAAAGGTTATACGAAAAAGGAACCCCCCCTTTAAGATCTTTTCAGACTCTCTAAACATGAAAATATTGCCGAGCAATATTGTTCTTTTCACGCTCGTTAAAGTATTTGAAGAAAATGTTTGTTGAGTGGTAGTTTATCTCTTTTTCGGTCTCTTTAGACTAACCTATGAAAAAATAACTGGGAGAGTTCTTTTTAAGTGTTTTTTAGACTCTCAAAATATGAAAAACCCCCGAGTTTTCTATATTTGTACTCGTTAAACAAACATCGAAAGACCCATATGGGACCAAACCACTCCTTCTTAGGGTTCGTTAAACATACTCCGAGGGACTCATTCGAAGGATGAGCTTACATAAAAAATCATATGTTATACTCCTCAAGCTTGCGTAAAAATAAAGAGGTACTCGCCATAAATGGTGGGGGGGAATTTGGGAAAGAAATGTGCATAAACCTGTATTCCATGAAAGAGTCACTTTTTGAACATGATACCCTTTCACTCGCTTTGTGTCTAGGTTGGAAATTCCGCTTGTCTCTTGATCATACTCCTTTATAAGATTACCCTTTGGTTTGTGATCCATGTTGTTGAGTCAGTGTTTCCAAGATAGTTGTCGTGTCATCAATATGTTCAAAGAGAATTTCAACCTGGAAAGCCTTCTATTGTGTCGGCCATTTCTGCTGTCTTTAAGCCTTCGATCGCGTCGACCATCCTTGAGTCAGTCCTGAATCACTTGTTACTCTGATTTACATCAAATCTTGTTACCCGTTTCGTGTCATTGATGGGGGATACATTAAGGCCCTCCTGTGACGAGTCTATTCCTATCGACTTCAACTCATTATCCAGGAATTAGACTTATAAACTAATTGGTACCTTGGAACTTGCATGCCTCAATGGAAGGTTTGTTGATTAAGGTTGGTTGTCATTGATGTCAACCCTTGAAGAAAGCCATGTAGCACAAAGGCTTGGGTAATGGAACCAATATTGTTTGATGTAAATATGACTCATTATTGTTTTGTCATGGTTGATAAGAAGTAAATATGGATGAACTCTAAAGTGGTCCCCTTATGGTGAAAGCCCTCACGGGAAGACGCTTTGTGGAGTAAGAGAAACCATGCTTAATTGTGGAATAATGAGATGAAGGAAAGTGATTTTGTCAGGGAAAATATACTAGATGGATAGTGCTTGTCATTTCATTTCCGGTGGTATGTGGAACGTCACATAATTTCTCACGGTTAGAGAGTTATGGCCATGAGAGGTTGGAGACCCCAGGTTTGGGTAATGGACCCAAGTTTGTTTGATGGTTAATGGTATGAGTTATGATATATTTTTAGATAATACTATTCTATATGGATAGTACATGTCATTCCATTTCTGGTGGTATGTAGAACTTCACATAACTCCTCATGGTTTGAGAGTTATGGCCTTACGAAGTTGGAGGACCCGCATATGTCATCTATAAGCCCCAAAAGGTCAAAGTAGTCAAAGTGGTTTAAGAGATTTTAAAAGGTAAATAATAAAGTGAAGTGATGAGTGTATTATAATTCAAAGTGAATACAAAATAAATTGTTTCAATAATAAATTTAATGGAAAAATTAGAAGTGGACCCAACCCTAAAATAAGGAAAGTGGGCCAAGTGACCTAGAAGATGTTTTTAAGGAAGCTACTTGGAGAGTATAAATAAGAGACAAGTCTCTCTCATTTGAATCACACTTGAGAATATTGAATATATATATGTTTCTGAGGTAACCAAAGATATCTAAACCAAAATTCTGAGTGAAGGTGAAGAATAGAAGGCCGAAATGTAAGGAAGGATAAATTCTTTTGATGGTGCTTTCTAGGTATGTTATTTACAGGTCATCTCACCATTTTCGCTATAATGATTTTTATATAATGATTCAGAATATGAAATTGCTATGAAAGTGATAAAACATATCCAAGTATATTTGGAAAAAAATCCATCTTGTGGGTCGTTGTATTTTGGGAATTACACTCCGTGGAAAATAGGGTTTGTGGCTAGTCCTGAAACTAGTCAAAATCAGGTGTTTCGGGTAAAAATGTCATAACTTATTCATAACAGATCCAAATTTAGTGAAACAAAATGTTTTGGTTAGGGTACAGTTTTTAGTATTCTGTGTAACAATTACAAATCATTTTATCAAATAGTTTGTGTGGGGCACGCTCTACAAGGTCGCCCTCTAGAATAAGCCATAATTCAACAAGGTATACCATTTTTTCTATAACTCCTTTTTTGAGAGGTTCCAAGTAGTGACACTTGGAGGAATTTCATTAAACACATTGAAGAAAATTGTTTATCAGTTTCATATCTTTATACATTACAGGTTCAAAGTTATTATTACTTCAATTTAGGGTTGTTGACTAATCCAAAACTGGGCATGTGAGACTAAAGAAAAGTTTGATGAAAATGCTAGTCTCTTGTTTTTAAATTTAAGGAAGGTTTGAAGGAATATGATCATATACACCAGGTCTATTATAGAGCTACAAATTGGATTTGGATGATGAAATTGATGAGGGATTTTGGTTGTGGTACATGTTGAGTACATGGTTGAGACAAGTAGTTGATGAGTTGGCATACATACATGAGGTGTATTGTTGATGATGTTGGTACATATTGATGAGTCATAGTTGATGAGTAGTTGAAACATGATTGGTACATACTTGGTACATGGTTGGATGCACTTGTTTATGGTACAGGTTGATTACAGGTTGGTGCATGGTTGATGCACTTGTTTATGGTATAGGTTGATTATAGGTTGAGGTACAAGTTGATGCATGGTTGATGCATGGTTCATATTTATTGTTACAGGTTTACAACAGTATATCTCACAGTGATAGTGTGACAGTGGTTCCATCATTCTACTTGTACTTCAGGGTGGTAGGAAGGGGAAATGACAGATGGTTGTAGCCACCTTCCGGTTGTAGCCGGAGAACATTGGGGGTTGTAGCCAGAGAATTGGGGAGTTGGAGCTTCCTTCTGGTTGTAGCCTGAGAAACTAGGGGGTTGGAGCCTCCTTCCAGTTGCAGCTGGAAAACAAAGGAAGTTGGTGCTTCCAATGAATGTAATTCTTCAAGACATATAAA
>JASDQU010681660.1:0-15438 GCA_032191745.1 Picea mariana | reverse complement strand
TCCCTGCGGATCTTTTCTTTCCGAGCTTTGATCTGTTTTGCAATAATTTTCGGGCACCTTTCTCTTAGCCCCCAACCCATGCGACCACGGGTTGTGGCCAAGCACTAGGTCAATAGGTGCTTATTCGGGACTTCGGGCCTTCGGCTTTGGAAGTTTTCAAAGAACATCATAACAAACCTCTCGGAGTTCTGGATTGACGAACTCATGAAGTAGGGTGGATCAACAATCCATGACTACCCAGTATCCCATGGATGATACTCACTATGGAACCTCAAGCATATGATCTCTGGGACTTCGTAGCTTCGTAGCTTCGGGACTTCAGAGGATTTCACATCCGCACATCCCCAACATCTCAAACCATTAATCTCTGAACACTTCCATGTCACATTTGGTGACGTCATTACGTCTCATCATCCCGGCATTACAAAAATTTTGAAAGTTATTCCTTTCTTTGCCTTAACCATTATTTCAGAGTGTCAAGTCTCTGAACTTCAAAACTGGTGCCATGTGTCAACTGGACCCACAGTTTCCATACTTGAACTAAGATACCAAATAGTCACATCACTTAGCACCTTTCAAATTGCGGGGGCATGCATCCGTGGTTTGGAGTAACCCTCCTTTCGTTCCACAATTCTTATGACGCTGACACATAACCCCTTGGTAAAATTGTGGTTTGGATTACGGGGCCACCTTCAAGAATTAACTCCCATTCAACTTGGGTCCCTGCAATGCCTCTTGGTCGTCGATCTAGATGTATCATGATCAACGCCAGTGTGGGCCCACCAACCTTTAACTAAATTATTCAACTTCAAGGCCCACATAGCATAGCTATCAACATTTCAGGTCAGGGCACGTGGCAGGTATAGGAGAGGTCCATGTCACATCCAGGTGACATCATCATGACTCTCCACTTCAACTCTTCAATCTTCAGAGCTTCAGGCTTCGGGAGTTTCAACCCCTCTACGCTCGCTTTTTCCTAGAGTGCTTTTCCTCGAAGTTCACGATCTACAGACACGTGTCCTCCTTCACGATCAATGACTATGAGTGACTTCGACACTTCGGGCTTCGAGATTTTTAGACTCCTGCACACTCTTTCCTCCCAGAGTGCTCTCACCTGAAGTTCATAATCTGTTGACACATGTCCTTCACAATGGACGGTTGCGATCTACTTCGACCTTCAGGACTTCAGGAGTTTGTCACACTCCACACTTGAAATCCTCTAAAGTGACTTTCCCTAAAGTCTCAGATCTGTTGAAATGTACCCCTCTAGTGACCAACGACCAAGATCTACTTTGGCTGTTTCGCTATTTCACTTTCTCCTCGATCACATAACTTCTGAAGTGCTCTCGCTCCAGAGTTGTGGATCTTGCGCCACTTGTCAACCTTGGCAATGGGTGATCCCCAATCACTTCATGAATTTGGAAAGTCCACTCTCCTTTTCTTTCCTAGACACGGATCTAACGTTCCACACTCCTTCCAACAATATATTTGATGACTGTTATCGCTCCTCCTCCTCAACTTTCGATTTCTTCCGACTTTTTGAGTCAAAGACTCTATCGACGCACTCCTTGCACCCAGGGACACTCTGAACCTCGAATTTTGTCCCTTTCGACAACAATTCACTCTGAAATATTTGTCTCATGAACCACTAAAATGGCCCATCCAGTCTTAGTGTCGAAAACCATGGCTCTGATACCAATTTGTAGTGTCCCCAACCACCAACAGGCCAGGAAACGCCACTACTCAGACACTTCACTTAGATCAACTAGCTCTAATACCAATTTGTGACATCCCCAACCACCAACAGGTCGGGAAGCGCCACTACTTGGAAACTTCACTTAACTCAACTAGCTCTGATAGCAATTTGTAAGACATTCTGACCTTAAACAGCAGGCCAGGCCATACCACCGAGTAACTTTGCGGAAATAATCACATATAATTCTTAACCAGAAGATAGAGATAACACATGGTATTCACACTTATACATCTATATCTATCTAATGAAATTAAACAGAAGAAACATTTAATCCATACATGCAACATACATATATACAAGCATTACTCATTAATTATAATGAAAATACAAATACACAACATACAAGAAACACAAAATTGGTACTTATCTTTTAATAGATGACCAGTAACTGTGTGTAGACCTTCCACAAGCCTCCTAGCCTTAGACCATGTTGCTCATCATGCTCAACAGTGGGTCACTCCCGAGCTGGGACTAAACTCCACTGGGCAAGGGAATTCTAGGCTTGGCAAGGACAACAAGGAAGTTGCACAAAACAACAGGAAGGATATTTTATCCCAAGATCCACTTATACCCACAACCCATAGACCCCCATTCCCCACACACCTGCTCCACCCTAAGAGGGTACACTATTATAACCCTAATTTTCACCATACATGCATACCTGGCATCAGGCCCTCTCACTTGCTATTTTTGCCAAGCCATCATTGAGCAACTCTTCTTAAAAACCATATTTTTGAAGATGTACGTGCCTTGCACCACTACTTCCCATGTACATATGCTTTCTGCACCACTAGATCTCATGTACGTATTCTAGATGGACCATTATAGCCTGTGTATACCCACACATGTTGCAAAAATTAAAAAGTTGTAGGGAATTCGTTGAGATTACGAGCTATTGGGTAGTTTTCCAACTGTCCCACCGCCTATAGCCCGTCACCCAACCGAATAACCATCCTTTTATCATATAAAAGGAGGTGTTGGGGTGTCATTCCAAAGCTAGGCATAAGACCAGTGAAACTCTTCCCATTTCACATCCCCTCCTTTCCCCAAGAGTTTCCATGCACCTTGTGAGTTTTGTGCCAAAATTGCCCATTCTTGCCTTTTTCCTCCATTATAAGCCCATTCCATTCCCTAGAGAGAGAGTGAGAGGAGAAAGATACGTGGAAGCGTAGTTGGAGCTTGGTGAAGAGGATCCCATACCAGGTTCGAGGAGGAGTCATCGATCTCAATGTAAGTAAACTTTGTGATATCAATAAAAGGAATACTTTTTCTGTCCCGCCATATGATGTGTTCAATATTTATGTTTGATTTATGTTTTATTATGACATCTAACCGACTAATTCATATATAATATGCATGTTTGTAGTTCCTTGTTTGTCTGTTTGTTAATGCAGGTCATCCTTAGGAGGAGACTTGTAGTCGAGGAGCAATCGAACGCGAAAATATTGACACCAGACGCGGAGTTTAAGGTAGAGTTACCAGATCTTTTTACTTTGTATTTTATGAAAGAATGTGGGGTATAGTTGGGGTAGTTATAAAAAAGTAGAATACTTTTAGATGGTTAGATATGCCTACATGTTGAACCCTAGTGTAGTCCATAGGGGGTTTTCCCGCTATATCATAATTGGCGACCATACTGGGGAAACCTCTAGGGTTTTAGGGGATTGTGTTTGGGTGTTTTAATTGGTTTGATTACCTTTTTTGAGTTTCTATAAGTTGTTGAGTCTTTAAGGAATTTTGGTCTGCCATACCAGTACTCCTTGCCCTGTCAATCTACCTATTAGTTTTACTTTTTGAGAAGTTATAGAGGTGTACGCAGCTTGCAGTGGGTCTTCACGCGTACATATGCGCCCTACCTTTAGACAGACCGCGTACATACACAGGTTTCTTAAGTGTCAGTAGTGTGTGTGTGTGACAAGAAACATTTTCTGAAAGAAGAGGCAGTTAACCTCTTCCCTGATTGAAGTCATACTTCTTAGGGGTTTCTTGATCTAGTACTAGTCTCTGTTGTTACAGTCTTTAGCCTGGGTTTGACATCAGTTTTCTTATCTGTTGAAGTTTTCTTGTGTTTTCTTTGAAAGGGTTTTAGACGAGTTTGTGAGTAATTTCTGATCATCCTGTTTAGTATCATCAGTGACTCCCTGTGATCCAAAGTAGGCCAGAAGTCAATTTTTGGTCTTGTCTTGTCTTCACTTTTTCCCCTTTTTCTTTCTTTAAAAGAAAAGAAAAATAATTTATTTCAATTTTCTTATTTGAAGCATAAAAATAAATAGAAAAATATTTCATTTCTTAGTTTGGTTAAGTAGTTAGGTTAGTTGCTTTACTTGTCAGGAAAAAAGAGTGCTTTCTTAAGTTCTTTACTGATTTCTTAGAAAAATAAGTAGCTCGTAGTCAAGCAAAGTCTTGTTTTAGGTTTTTCTTTTAAAAGATCTTAGAAAAAAAAGTAGTTACAAAAATTTGGTTAAAGAGTTTAAATTTGCAAATCTGTATTTGTAAAAAAGAAGTAGTTTTTCTTTCAGTTTCATTTAATGCTCTTCTCTTTCGTCTCTTAAAATACACCACTAGTTTAATTTCTGTTTCCTTGACTTAATACAAGCCACTTAAAATTAACACTAAATTAAAATTTATTAGACTTTATGTTTGTAGGGTCCATCAACTAGTCTGGGAAAGAGCCTTGATTTAGGTTGGAGAGGAAACTCTTCAAAGCTATAAAACGAACATACGAGTTTATGCTAGTGAGTGTAAAAAATCCTTTAAACGTGAAAGTTATTTGGGACCCCCCTCTAACAAAGGGGCTAAACATGAGGTCGTGTGCGAAAAGGTAGAGGAGATAGCCCCTCCAAAGCTAGACCAAGCGTAGTGGGGAACACATATAGAGGACTTGTCGTTCGATTCTGTTAGTCGCATTTTCCACGGAGCTTCGTGGATCTCGAATCCGTTAGAGGTCCTCAGTTTTCTTTCGGACCACTTTCTTTCGATACCCTTGATAGGTTTCAGGCTTGATACCCTTCTCATTGCGGTCCACCCGATTGTCGACTGTATCTTCCTGGTGACTGTTCGCGCACTGGCAACCTAGTTTCCTTTATTCCAGTGACTTACACAGGTGACTGCAGGGGTATACCGTGGTACCTAGGGTAGACATCAGGCCATGCTTTGTAATGTATACTCGGAGGGCGCTTCCGTATTCGAGTTTCACTTGCACCAGTAAGTTTCTCTAGTGTTGGTTGGTGTAACTGTTCTTCCAACTAGCTATTGGTTTGCTTACTTTATCTCATAGGATATTTTCTAGTGTGTGTTGGTTTTCAACTTTCGTAAAAGAATTACAGTGTCGTTGATCTTTTCACAAGGTGGAAGATCAGGAGCTTCATCAATTGTGAAGGATTTAGGGCTTGTCACCAGTTTCATTAGAGCCACCATCGCCACCGTTACGGTAAAGACTTGACCATCAAGGGTCATTTGAGGCGACCAGGATACAGGAAACTATACTCGACCCATCCCTGAGAGGATAACACTCAAATTCGAAGGAACCAACTATTTTGGACCTTGGAGCAGAATCTCTCAAGAATTATAACCCTTTGATCATTGAATTGTCGATGCCACTTTTGATACAGCTTGCCCCTCCAAGGGTAATGCATCACGAGCGTCAGATAGTCCTGCAAGCAACGATGGAAAAAAATCCTGCTACTTCGTCAGGGAGTCCTCACACTCCCTCTATGAGTGCCACTATAGGGGGCATTCTGCCTCTTAACCCACCTTCGCCAGTCTGGACTAACATGGTCTCGACCACCTCTACTTCAGGTAGTGGTATGATTCCATCTATGGCGGTGATCACTGCTTCATTCACCCAGAGTGTGACAGGCCCTCCATTTTCATATGGGATGCCTGGATTTGATACAAACTCTGTCCTTTCCTACTCCACCCTACAGACCATGGGTCTAGGGGTAGGGAGATTTAGCGCTCCTCTGCAAGGGTCCATGGGCAGAACCTCAACCCCCTATAACTCTTTCCCTTACAGTGGGGGTCATATACCTCTATCATCCCCCTCGCTAGGCGGTGCTCCCTAGCAGCGCGTCTGGCCGAACATGAACTACAACTTGTTTGGAGTAGGTAGTCAAGGAATTTATTCCAACACCACGTCGCTGGGTTCTTTTCCATTCTCTTTGTTCGATGTGTTTAGTAACAACGCATTCTCTTCAGCTGTTGTCTCGGCCGGGGGAAACCCTGGTTTTGGAAAAACTCCGGTGCAGGGTACTATTCCTGCACAGGGGGCGAACACCTCACAAGGACCTTGGAATTCATGGCAGGGATCAATCCCCTCATCAGGGATGTCGACCGGGGGCAACCCCTTCCATGGCCAATGGAACCCTGGCCAATTCTCAGTACCTATGCCCGTCGGGTCGATAGGGGGCAACCCTTTCTAGAATCTTTGGAACACAATGCAGGGAGCAACCCCTGCCCATCCCTCAATGTCCAATTATGAGATTCAGCCTATGACGTCTCAACAAGTGCAGTATCTGTAGGCTGGCCATGACCATGGTATTTACCAGAACCTTGGTCAGCAGCCTAAATTTTCCTGGCAACCTGGTGCCAGCCAAAATCCAGGCTCCTTTTTCCCTGTACATAGTCAACAACTCAAGCTACCATTTCTGGAAACGTTACATTTTCCAGACTTGTAAATATTGTTAAAATACCTAATCTGTCACGATCCGCGTTGGACTCCAATGACGACCAAGTTTCCCTCGAACATTCCAAAGTTTGAAGGTAATCCTAACAAAGATCTGGGATATCATGTGACCATTTTTCACCTATGATGCTTGTCGAACTCGTTGAGAGACAACTCCGTACAATTGTGTATGTTTCAATGCAATCTTATCGAGAGTGCGGCAAAATGGTACATCGAGCTCGACTACTCAATATGCTCTACTTTTGGTGAATTGGCGATGGTTTTTCTTAATCATTTCCAATTACCTGTGAGATACGATGCTGGCACCGAGTTGCTGGCCAAATTTGAGCAAACAAATGCTGACCATATCTTAGATCACATCCGAGAATGGCAGCATCAGAAGAGTTCGATAAAAGTACCAGTCCCACCAGATTTTCTGCTGGAGTGGTTTCTTAAGTATTTGGTACCTCAGTTATCCAAGGACTTTGCAACGTTGGGAGTGTTTTCTGAGGAAGAAGCGATAATGAGAGCTCAACAGCTAGAACTGATATACTCTCAGTCTAGTTTACTTTATGAAGTTTTTCTAGATGCGCCACAGTCCATTCTTGACAAGACCAGATAGAATTCTGGACCACATGCCAATGGTATAGTTGGTTCAACACAAGTGAAGCCTGCTGAGCAGCTGTCAAATCAATTGCAACAATTGTCGATACAACAGAAAGAATCTAGCCAAACCACTGGTTCAACTGCTCCCCCTACTCAAACGTTGTATGTCCACAGTGTGAAATCGACAAACCCGAAGGCCAATCAACAACATAATGGAAATAAGAAACAAAAAAATAAGGTTAAGGGGGATAAGAAACCCACCAACTATGTTGGCAAGGGAAACACAAAGAAAACAAAGTCGAAGTATTCATGTAACCTTTGCACGGAAAACAACCCGACTCACCTGTGGCCTCGGCTTGCGGAGGCCCAAAAGTTACTGGTGCAACAACAACCTGTTGTGTTAACGAACCCATTTCCTCATGGGGAAAATTTAACTCAAGCCTCTTCGAGCGTGGATAGGGGAAGTCAGGGACCCCCTCCGTCTTCTAGTAATACTTCATCTGCGAACATGTATATGATGAAAGGTGATGCCTACATAGTGACTAGAGCGCAAGATTATGGAATTCCAGAATCTACTGAAAAGGGTAAGGAAGTTGTAAACCCATCTATTCCTCTCCATATTGAGAATATGATGGGTGAAACAATGACACGCATCCCGAAAGGGGCGTTCAAGAAAGATTCACATAATCTGAATGCAAGGGATACCCATAACTACTCAGTGGTGGAAGATTTGTCACAAACCCCTTGTGCAATGTCTGCATTGGAAGTCCTCCAGAGCTTCCCCGCACAGATAAAGGCTCTATTATTCACTTTCGGATCCACTGAGACTTGTAATCCAGGAATGATCATACTTGATACAACCTACTTAAAACCTTGTCTCCCCTACCACATGGCATTTCAGATAGTAGTGTCTCACACCATGAAAACCTTTACCGAGAATATTTTCCACATGTTGGTTGATGAGGGTGCCTCGACATGCATGATGTCATTGGCATGTTGGAAGGCCATTGGCCAACCTGTTTTGTCTCCATCACCTACTCTACTTACTACTTTTGAAGGCCGTTCTTTCAGACCACATGGGATCATCCCTTCTTTCCCCATGTAGTTAGGGGGGAAGACTTCGATGCACCTCTCGAATACAACCTTTTGTTAGGAAGCAGTTGGACCTATGCTATACATGCAGTGGTCACCACAATTTTCTAGGTATTGTTGTTTCCACATGAGGGTCAAATCATGTCCATTGATCAATTGTCCTTCTCTTGTCCTAGCCCTTCATCGGGGGCATCCACGGTCCCGATGATTGATAATCCTCAGCCCGATGTCGTCAACGTAGGGGTTGGTTTGTGCCCACCATTTATGGGTACTTTTGATTACCCGCCTCCTTCCGACGATATCAAGTTCATATCGGTTGTCCCCGACCAGACTAAGGCTGAAATATTTCAAGTGTCGTTGTTCCGCATGACTTACTTTAACAATCCGGGGACTCCTCCTTCCCCATCAGCCATGATGGAAGGGACAGGGAATCATGGCATGGCCATGCCCTTTTTCGTGGTAGAGTTTGTTTACTCTATAGTCCAGCAAGCTTCCGCCAACCCCGATCTGAATCCTGCAAAGGAGTTAGATCCAGTTCTCGAGCCTATTTGGGCTCAATATTTCCTTGCCACTACTGATTCTTTAGACTTGGTCTTGCCCTCAGAAGAGGTGATTATTGAGGCAATGACTGGTCCGGACATACCCTGGGATGATCTCCATAACAGATCTTATTTTCTCCTGGAGTTAAGAAGAATTGAGGCAGGTGAATTCGTGTTGACTATGACTGGAGATAGGTCTTGTCCTATCAATCCTTTGGCTACGCACGCAGTTTACACCAAGGGTAATATGGAAACCATCGCTGAAACAATACCTATTGACATCTCTAGAACCACTGGCATCATGAAGAATGTCTTCGTCGGAGCGGACTGCTCCCCCGAGGAGATTCGAATCTACACAAATTTATTTAAGGAATTCCGCGACATTTTTTCCTGGTCTTAAGAGGAAATGCTAGGCATTGATTCAAGAATCGTCAAACATGAAATACAAACGTATCCTGACGCTAAGCCGATGCGATAGAAGCTTCGTCCATTAAATCCTAAGAAAGAAGCAACTATTAAGGCGGAAGTAGAGAAACTGGTCAAAGTCGGTTTCATCTACCCCATTCAATTGACTCAATGGGTGTCAAATCCCGTTTCAGTCAACAAAAAGTAGGGAAAGATTCGCGTATGTATGGACTTCCGTGATTTGAACAAGGCCTGTCCAAAGGATAATTTCCCCACCCCATTCATTGACTAGATTGTCGATGAATATGCAGGCTATGAGGTCTTTTCTTTCATGGATGGTTTCTCGAAATACAATCAGATACAGATTAAGCCCGAAGACTAGCATAAAACCTCTTTTATCTGTCCATGGGGTACATTTTCTTATCGAAATATGCCTTTTAGCCTGAAGAATGCTGTAGCCACTTTTCAGTGGGCCATGTCTTTTTCTTTCCATGATCTCAGACACATAGACGAGGCCTATATAATTTATTTAGCATCACGATCTCGTAAGAGAGCTGATCATCCCATGCACCTCTAAGATCACTAAAGGGTTCACGTGTTTACTAAAAAAGGATGTTCCTTTCTATTGGGATGAAGCCGCTCAATGCTCTTTTGAAGCATTGAAATGCGCCCTTAGGTTTTCCCATATTCTTTGGCCACCTAATTATAATAAATATTTCTTATTGTACTTGACCATGGCAGAGTCGACCATCGGTATGATCTTGGTTCAAGAGGATGATCTGATTGAAGAGCATGTGATTTATTACCTGAGTCGAGGCCTGGTTGGACTAGAACTCAACTACTCCCACATTGAGAATCTTGCATTGGCAGTAATCCATGTTGTCCAACGGTTCCGTCATTATATTCTTCTTCATAAGACCACCGTCATTGCTATTGTGAATCCATTTCAATACGTGTTGACACGACGTATAATCAGAGGAAATATCAGTAGATGGATAGTTATCCTCCAGGAATTTGACTTGGATTTTGTTTCTGCGAAATCTAAGAAGTCATTGGTCTTTGCGGAACTTATCTCGAAACTTCCAGTCGAGTCAGGTGATGTTACACCCGAAGAATCATCGATTAAAGGATATTTTTTTTCTGATTTCATCTTCGGACCCCTAGTATGGAGATATACTAGTCTATCTCCAGAATTTGAAGTGCCCCACCTCTTCTTCTCGCGATGAGTGTCGATGTATACGCCATCATGAAAAAAACTGTCATTCTCGATGACACATTGTATCGTCGAGGTGTAGATTGCATCCTTCACCAGTGTCTCACTCATGAAGAAGAGGAACTTGTTCTTAACGAATGCAACACTAGAGCATGTGGTGGTCATTTGTCTAGGTTGGCAACAACCCAAACATTCTACGGGCCAGTTACTTTTGGCTAACGTTAATCAAGGATTGCGTTGAATCAGTCAAGAAGTGCTGCCCATGTCATATCTTCTCTCAGAAGATGAGGGCACAACCCTCTCCCATGTTTCCCATCATTACAGTTAGTCCCTTCACCAAGTGGGGGATTGATTATACTACATGCCACCTGACTTCAGCCAGGGGGCATCATTATATCATCGTACTAATATACTACTTCACAAAGTAGGTCGAGACTATGACAACATTTAAATATGATGGTGAAACAACAACTCTCTTTATTTTTAACCAGATTGTAGCAAGGTTCGACATCCTGAAGGAGATTGTCACTGACCATGGTAGTCACTTTCAGAAAAAAATGATGTCCGAATTAACATCAAAGATTGGATTGTGGCTAGAGCATTCATCACTCTACTAACCACAAGCAAATGGTCAGGTGGAAGCTGTAAATAAGTCCCTCAAGACTATTCTGTAGTGAACGATCAATTCGGCCAATTCAAATTGGCATTTGATGTTGTACTCGGTGTTGTGGGCCTATCGAACGTCTATAAATACTGCAACCAGTTTCTCACCTTTTCAACTCATTTACGGGTTGGAAGCAGTCTTTCCAATAGAGTGCCAGATCCTATCTCTAAAGTTGGAAGTACAGTTATTTCCATACACTTCACCGCTTGAGGAACGCTTATTATATCTCAAGCATCTTGATGAGCAATTTCGTGACACAACCTTGGATAATGAGGCTCATAAGAAAAAAATCAAGTGTCAATATGATCGGTCCGTTCATCCTCGGATTTTCTTCGAAGGCGAACTTGTCCTAGTCTACAACCAAGATAAGGATCCTCTGGGGAAAGGCAAGTTCAAACCCATGTGGTTCAGACCTTTCATTGTTAAAGAGGTCTTAAACAAGGGTGCTTATCGTCTGGCTGATTGTGAAGGAAAATATTTGGCGGAGCCTAGAAATGGGCTCTACCTCAAGAAGTATTACTCATAGGTCGGTCGCCTTGGGTGACTTCTTGTACATATGTATAGTTTTCATGCAGTTAGTTTTTGTCTTTTTGTTTTATGGACGTGTCGTTATTTATGTCATATTTTTTTTTGTGGCAGATGTCAATTGAATTAGAGGTGTTCATTGGGTTATCTGACACACTCAGAGGCTTGCTTTTGCAACTTGGGTGACCTTTACACCTCAAGGCCAGTTACTATCTTCTGGAGGTATTTTTTTAGGTGATGCCACAAACAATGTCGTCGAGTACATTGCAGTAATAAAGTTGCTCCATGACTCTTTGTCACATGGTATCTCTCACCTCCGGGTCTACTTAGATGTGCAGTTGGTTGTGTCCCAATTGAACGAGGTTTACCACGTTTATGATCCTCTACACCGACGATTCCTTAGGGTACGTCTATTAGAACTATGCTTTGATTACATTACGTATATCCATGTTCATAGGAGATTGAATCAAATCACGGATACTATATCTAATCATGTATGGCATATTTCACACACATACACGTGTACATACATTGTAAAATGTGATCCATAAGACATAAAAAATGTAAATATGCATATATATCAAAAGTCTCAGAGTACATAGGTGGGTGTGAGTGCCTAAAAAAATAATATGTTTAGAACACATCACGGGGCTTATGCCCTCAAAAATATATAAAGAGTGCCCTCGGCACATAAGTGGCCCATCCTAGCTAATAACAGGGCCTGTTGGTCCTACCATGGTGAACCACAACATTTTCCAAATGCCGAAAGAGCTGGACCCAGGTTCGTTGCACCCCAACTACGTGAGGTTGCATCAATGGCAAGAGATCCTCAATCTCGGCCATGGGAACTGCACGAGTGAGAGTGGTGAGGTTCCACTCCACCCATATCAAAACTCTCTTAGCCTCTCCAGCTGGAGGTCCCCCTGCTACTACTACTGTTGGTTCGGAGGCTGCGGCTGGTACAACCTCTGTTCAAGGACATAGCTTGGTCCTCTTAAAGTCTGCTAGACACACCGGTCCCACATCTATACATAACAGATACATAGTTGTCAGATACTCTGGTACACATAAAAATGATATATATAAAAATAAACTAAAAATTAAATAACATTAAAAACAAACGTACCTATCTCTCCTCACTCAGCTCCAGGAGGTACGAGCATGTCCGGGTCCCTGGAAACGTTGATCCCGACGTAGGGGTAGTCCTCTATTGCCAAAATTTGTCGTGCTCACCAGTAAAAAAATGTATCATTGAAGGCCTCTATGGTCCTCCCTCTCCCCTGTCGTGGCAGAAACATTGCCCATATACACACTGCTAGGAGTGAGGCCACATGCCCTTGCACTGCTCATGGACTGAGACTGGGTACCCTCTCGAAGAAGAACAAGCACAAAATGGTCCCAAATCCGAATTTTTTGTTACTCTGCCCATGAAAATTGGTGAGTTGTCTCTTCACGCATTCTAGCATGGTCGTGCTCCAGTCGAATATTCGTGCATTTAAGAACTTCACTGCACCGCACAATGCATGTGCGCCTGGGAGGCCTGATGTAAGGCTGTGGATCCAGTGATCTGCCCAATAAGTAAAACTGTCACTTTCAGTGATAGGTTGGTGATATTGTGGATTGGCACATGAGAAACTAATTTCTTAGTGCCAGCCTTGCAATGTAGTTCAATCAACTCAACAATGTTGTGGGGCCTAGGGGGGAAATAATGCAAGTTGACTGGTTCACCTCTCCTTGAGAGGCCATTCATAAATTAAATGTCTTCAGTCATTGGAGTCAATGACTACCCCTCAAGCATGAATGCCTCAGCGTCAGGGTGCCAATAATCTACCAAGGCATTCAGCAACCTGGGTTGTGCCCTCATGAATGGACATCGGAAGAGCTTCCACAACCCACATTGCCTCAATGCGGCCATAGCTATAGGGTCCTCATAAACCAAGATATCTATATCCTCTTGCTCCCCCTCTCTCTCCAGTGGACATACATCCTGTTACAAATAAGTTCAAAGGGGAGTTAACTCTTGTGTTTTCAATTTTTTCCATGTTATTGAGGGTGTACGTGGGTTGTATTGGACACAGTCACGTATGCACATGGGCAAACTGATTTCTGCTCGCAGGCATACGTGGGCCATCCTTGGACAACCCGTGTACATGTAGGGACGCCCCTTTTTAGGAGTGCTCCCCCCAAAAAAAACTAAAATAAATGAAAAAGGGAAGTATTGAAATGAAAGAGGGGTTGATTTGTACTTACTTGGTCCAAGCGAAAGTTTGTTTCGTCCTCTAAAGCTCTCGGAATCAAATCTTTTAGCAAAGGGGTCATTTTGGATTTTTGGTCAATTTTCAATTTGCAATGGTGATAATGAGCTGCCAGCTTCTATTTATAGAATTTTTTGGCCTTTTTTGTCATTTTTTGAACCCTTTTCTCGTTTTTTCTGGCTTGAAAATCATTTAACATGCTTCTTGAGTTTCTCATTGGATGTTACGATACACTTCAGTTTTGTTTTGGAAAACTTTTTGGGAGATGGGTCACTTTTAAAGATTCTTTGGTAAAATTCATTTTTCCAACTTTTTGCATTTAAGTTAGGATTCCACCTCCACTTTTTGCATCTCGTTTTCTTTTCCGCTTTGCCATAGGATCGAACCCATCGAATTTCGACACAGAACCGTCATTTCTTCTTTAGAAGTGTCATAATTTGGTGGTAGAGCCTACCTCTACATGGATGCCCTAGGTAGATCCTGGTTGCATGTTGGTGTCCATGCTATCATTAATGACTTTAGGCTTGGGAGTCCTTGTTAGTCTTTGTTCTGATTACGACATTGAGACTCATACGTCTGATATGTCATCACTCTTGACCTCACCCTCGGGACTCCCAGAAAATGAGTCATCTTTAAAGCCCTTTTTAGACTCTTTAAACATGAAACGATTGTTGAGTGATCTTGTTGTCCTTCATGCTCATGAAACTAAAACTTGACGGCACGTCTGTCCGACGATAGTTTACCCCTTTTTTGTTCTGAATGGTCAATTTTACGAACAAAGGTACACTCTAAGAACTTCGGTTCGCTAGAAGAGTATTCTTAGGTATAAGTTTAACCCTTTTTCGGGCCTGAGGGACTAAATTTACAAAAAAGGAACCCCCACGAAGTCCATAGTTAATCTCTTTTCAGACACCCTAAAATTGAAAAGATTGTTGAGTGACCTTACTCCTTCACACTCGTTAAAATGGTCCAGAAGAACATTCCCTACAGATTCCATAGTTAAGCTCTTTTCAGACTCCTTAAAATTGAAAAGATCGTTGAGTGACCTTATTCTTTCACACTCGCTAATTAGTTCAGAAAAACATCTATTGGCATGAGTTTGCCCCTTTTTCTGGCCTATATATTAAGGAGGAAAAGGGTACACCTCGGGAGATTCGTCTTTCCAGGAGAGTTCTCCTCAACAAATTTCACTTTTTTAGGCTAAGGAGACTAAATCTAGAAAAAAGGCAGCGAGTCCATAGTTAAGCTCTTTTCAGACTCCTTAAAATTGATTTCCGAGTGATATTTCCCGTGTCACACTCATTAAAATGGTTTTGAATAGACATATTTTTTATTCTAGTTTACCTCTTTTTCGAACCGACTAGACTACCTTCGAAAAAGGTACCCCAGCGGAGTCTTCTTTTATGCTTTTTCAGGCTCTCTAAAAATGAAAAAGCACCGAGCTTACCTTCTTTGGGCTCTTGAAAAATACATTGAAGGGGGTTTTATCATGTCCTATTAATCGCATTTGCATCCTTGCATCTTTGTCCTAATTTTGACTCCATGTTTCTCTCAACTGAACCTCTGAAGCATGCCTTATATTCAAGCCTTGTAACACTTTTCCTCTGCGTTTTGACACCTTGAACCATGGAGGAATTTTCCCGAGTTTCCTCTTCCTGAACATGTCTTCTTGCTATGAGAATTAGTGTGTTCCTTGAGCATTAGTATTTTATTTTTATGG